>APFE030376769.1:0-10974 GCA_000404065.3 Pinus taeda | reverse complement strand
GAAACACATCGTAAAAGGTTAAATTGTACAGTAAAAGGGAAAAACGTAGTGAAGGATAAAGACAGGTCATCAAAGTGAAAGAGTATCAAAGACAAAGAGTATCAGATGAAAACCTGAAGTAAATAAAGCCTCCAGTGTAATGATTCAAACATCATAGAGCCTAAAGAGCTAAAATCAAACCATAAAAGCCAGCAATACCACAATAAATGGACAACATGAAAGCAGTTCAATAGCTGTCTCTATCTTCCTGCGAGAAGATATTCATATTTCCTAGATTAAATCTCAAGTTAGTTTGAGATATTTGTAATAAAACCCTAGTATAAATACTTCACAATTCGAAGTATGTAGGGTGGATTCTTAGACATTTCTACAGACTTCTTGATCGAAAGATTGTAAAGCCATTGGAGCATTTACTGAGCCAGCAAGTTGGATTGATGAATAAAGACAAGATATTTCAAAGGATTCATGTGTAAAAGCGGAGTGCAGATGAGTATTTTCTCACGTTGTTGTTATCTTTCTTAAAGTTTTTTCATAATGTTTATTTGAATCCGAATGCCATAACTGAAGTATTATCCCAGAATTTGTTTAAATACACTATGTTATAATAGCTAGGGAAATACATGTTTTCTACTGATAATCTAAGTTAAGGAATTCTTAATTGCTCCTTGGTTTAGGTTGTTTCTTTATAATCTATAGCAAAGGATTCTTAATTGCCCTTTGTTTATGATTACCCTTTGTTCCTCATTTCAATCCCGGTCTAAGAATTCTTAATTGCCCTCTCACCCTGCTTAAAACCTTTTTCACCCCTATGACCCAAAGACCTACACTCTACTCTGCTATCTTGCCCTTTGAACATTCCCTTTAATGAGTTGATCCAGTCTTGTTGCTCTTTTGTTGACTCCATAGCTCAATGGACTAGAGACATCATCCTATCCATCTGTTTAAAGACTCCCTCCACCCAATCTTCAATACAAACCAAGACCCCCTTAAACATTAAGAACTAGCCTAAAATCCCGTCAACAAAACTAAATCATATAGAGAGAACCCTCTCTTAGCTTAGGTTGGCTAGAGCCTATGCCCAAAAGTTGGTTTGTGGTTACCTCGATCATTTTCTTTCTTCTAATAACTTCTAGAGAAAATTTTGAGTGATAACATAGTGGCAAATCCACTCGGGAACCAACAACTCCTCAGTCCTAATAAAGCTTTAAGAAAATTCTAATTCTATATTTTGAGCCTCTTAAAGTCGTTTGCTAGAAGTTATATTGAAAAAATCTCACAAAAACAATTAAAAATTTTGAAATTCTGAGTTCTAGGAAGACTCATTTTACTAGGGCTAATCCAGATCCCAACCCTCCCCTAGTAGTTGATAATCCCAACATGATTTCAAGAAAATCTAAAAAAGAAGAAAGTTTAATTAGTTAAATACCTTTAATTAAAGCTAATTCATGTCCTGATGAGTGGTTATTTTTAGAAAATCTTCCATTTGATGAGCAATTTGATCTTTGGTTATTTAAAACGAAATTCAAAAGTGCAATATATGAAACTGTTCTAGATCCTGATTTCATTGTAGACCTTGAAGTCCAACAGGCCAACAAATCAATTGATGAGTACATTCGAAAATCTCCACAATCATCCATTAAGACTACTACTACCCCTGACTTTCTGAATAATTCTCCACTACTTTGAGTTCACCATTATTCCCATCGACTTCAATACCTTCAGAGTTCCATTCTACACAACCATTTATACCTCCACTCCCTCACTAACCTATCATTACTCATTCATCACCTACTAGTCCTGGTTCTTCATCCACTACTACATTAATTCCAAGTATCTCAACCCCACATCTTAACCCCTCCCAACCTACAACAATGGCAAACAGATATGCTCCTTTTGTTTTACCTACCCAACTTCATGCTATGCATGCAGATTATCAGAGTAATATTCCCTTGTTTGATGCTACTGGTCAGTGCACTACCCAGCAGCATGTAAACAAGATGTCTGACTTTTTTGAAATACATGAAATAGATGATGTCGATGTCCAGATGAGACTCTTTGCCCATAATTTGACTGGTAATGTCAAGAAGTGGTTTGAAGCCTTTCTTGCCAACCACATATAATACCTAGAGAATTTCCAAAGTTTGTTTATTGATAGGTGGGAAAAGAAAAAGAATCCCTTACAAATCCTTTCAGAATATGAGAATATTAAGAGAGGACCTAATGAAATTGTTCAAGATTACAACACTAGATTCAATAACACATATAATGCAATCTCAGTTAACCTTAGACCCCCACCTGACATAGCATTAATAAAGTTCCCTGATGGTTTTGATACAGATATGACATACCAACTTAGGGAAAGAAAACCCCCAGCGTTAGAAGAAATGCAAAGTGTAACTGTTAGTGTAGAAGCTAATTTGTTAGCTAAAAGGGCTAGAGTTAGAAATGAAAAGAGAATTGCTAAGCATGAAACTTCACCATATGATATTAAAATAGATAACTTGGCCAAAAACATGGAAAGACTAATGGAGAGAATAGGTAACATGGAAAGGAAACCCCAACGGGATAACCAACAAGCACCTCCAATTAGAAACCCAAAATTCAATAACAACCAAAACGTGGCGAAAAACGGACCAGATCAGAACATAAGGCCTCCTTTTCAAGAAAATTATGTAGAGACATCCCATCCAGAAAATCCAGAGCATGATACACAAATTAACCTAATGGGAATAAATGATAAGGACATTGTTTTTCTAACCCAAGATGAGCGGGAACTGTATATGCTGCAACAATTACAAGTACAGTCTAGTGAATAATTTGATTATAAACAAGGGTATGACTCTGTCATCTTCGAAGTCCATAAATAGTATAATCTAAGAAGCAAAAAGAATGTAAATATCCCTGACCAAATTAAGAAAACAACACAAAATCAACCCAAGAAAATAAAAGAAGCCCTTGTTTCAAAGATCCTCCAAATTCTCCCTAGGCAGAACCCAAATCCTTTTGGCCCCGCAATTGTATATATAACCTCTGATCAACCATCCACTTCAATTCCACTTGAAAATCCATATAAGGAGATCCCCAATAAAGAAAAAGAAGACAATCCTACTCAAATCCCTGCGGCTAAAACTCAAAACCTTCAAACAGAAAAAAGTCTCTTTGCCATTCAATTTGGGAGCAGAGATAACAAAGCTAAATATTTCAGTCCCTTTAATAGAACTAATCAAGAATGAACCTTATAAATCACAGATAAACCAGACCTTAAACATTGCTGAAAATGAGGATTTAATTAACCTGTTTGATGACCAACCAGAACTCATATTTGGTCCACATGTTAATGGAAAACCATTAAAAGGAGGAGTTCCACCTTTTTACATTAGTCTTAGTATCCACGACAAAATTATACACAATGCAATGTTGGATTCTAGGGCCTCCCACAATTTAATGCCCAAATCAGTAATTGAGAAATTGAACCTAGACATTACAAGGCCTTACAAAGACTTATTCTCATTTGACTCCAGTCGGTAAAGTGTATAGGATTGATTAAAGACTCGTGTGTTACTTTAGTCTAGTATCCTACCAAAAGTATCCTTATGGACATTATAGTTGCTGACATCCCACCAAAGTATGGCATGTTATTATCCAGATCACGGGGAAACAAAGTTCAGGGATCTTTACAACTAGATATGTGATATGCAACAATCTTTGTTTTCTGGACAACCTAAGAAACTATACCGAGAAACCATAATGAAATATCTAGTAAGTAGCCAGGATTGGCCTCAAAACTTTACCCTCTACTCCATACACTAAGATATTGATTCTTTTATCTTGTATAATGTTGATCAAACACAAGAACAACTTTTACACAGTATTGATACAGAACCAAAAGAAATTGCAGTTTCTACAAAAAATGAAGCTAACGAGACTACAAAGCTATTCAATGAACAAGAAGGTAAAATTGATGTGAATGATGAAAAGTTTGTTCCACCAGATAGTGAAAATTATGATCATGACATATTATGGAATTTAGAATTTGATGGATCAGTCAATATGTTAGGAGCAAGAGCAAGAGTGTGGATATATAATTTGGAAAACAATTACTCAGAAAGCCATGCATATAGATTGAATTTTAAATGTACTAGTAATATAGCTGAATATGAAGCATTAATTTTAGGTCTTAGGTTAGTTAGAAATCTAGGAACTAAAAGAGTTTCTGTCAGGGGAGACTCTGAACTAATTGTAAAACAGATTGATGTTGTATATATGACAATAGACCCTAGATTAAGTTGTTACAGATATACTATTGTAGAAATACTTAACACTTTCCTAGAATCAAAGCTTGCAGTAACCCATAGAAAACATAACATGCAAGCCCATAATTTAGCACTGTTTGCCAGCACCTGCAAATTACCCTTCCAACCTAACTATTAGTACACTGCTGAAGTTAGGCACAGACCCGCGATTCCAGATAATTTGAGGAATTGGAAAATATTTTCTAATGATAAACAGATAAATAACTTTCTACTTTCAGAAGAAGAGTTTGTAAATAACAATATAGATACTGATACAACCATGGATCCTAACGCTAAGGATAAGATAGAAATAAATGAGATAGAAGATGATGAAACAGATAGACATAACCCAACTAAATTTATCAAAATCAAATGTAGATAACTTAGAACTAATTGAGATTGATGAAATAATCAATAAAGAAACTGAAGTAATTAATCTCAAGGATAACTTCTTACCAAAGGGATTAACCCCTCTGGAAGATTTATTTGATTCAAATGGCGTTCCTAGGAAACCTAAAATGGAACCATTAAGGTTTGATATAGAGGAATGTAATATAGGCACTGATGAAAATCCTAAATTGATCAAACTTTCAAAATCATTACCTCCAACTGAAAAAAGTGAAATACATTGAGTTGTTGAAAGAATTTAGGGATGTATTTGCTTTGAGTTACGAGGACCTTAAATCCTGTGACACCAACATCATCCAACACACAATTCCTATTAAAGAAAATCAAAAGCATTTCAAACAAAAACTAAGAAGGATCAATACTGTCTTATTACCTGCAATTGAAAAAGAAATTCAAAGGATGTATGATGCCAAAATAATTGCACCAATCAGATTTTCTGATTGGGTCTCAAACTTGGTGCCAACAAGAAATAAAACTCGTGAGATCACACTCTGTGTGGATCTCAGGTACCTCAACAAAGTGTCACTAAAAGACAATTACCCTCTCCCCAAAATGGATCACATTTAAAGAGAGTAGTTGGATCAACCAAAATCTCATTGTTGGATGGCTTTTTTGGTTACACTCAAATCTTAGTTCATCCAGAAGACCAACCCAAAACTGCCTTTACTACTCCTTGGGGCACTTTTATGTATATGAAAATGCCTTTTGGGCAAAAGAATGCATGAGCCACTTTCTAGAGGGCTATGGATATAGCCTTTGCTAAAGAAATTTATGATTTCCTTGTGATATACCTAGATGATATTACTGTATTTTCAAAATCTAACAATCAAGCATCCTTGTGCCAGAAAACCATCAGTTGCTTTTCCTGTCGAACCTGTGTTTTCTTAATTATTGTTGAAATTTTGCAGATAATCAACTGAAGACCAAAGCTTAGATAAACAGTTCTGATACTAGTCGTAGAACCTGTTTACTCCAAGACTCAACAAGAAACCTGTCAAAATCCTATATTTAGAGAAGAAAACATTCACACAAAGCCTTGACAGTCAAAACAAAGGAACCAGACAAAAGATACAATTAGAAGACAAACAGATAAAACATATAGAGACTTGATCAATATCCACTTCTCGATGATGACACACATAAAAACAAAAGAATTTACTGTTGAAACACACATTGAAAGGTTAAATCGTAAAGTGAAGGATAAAGAGAGGTCATTAGAGTGAAAGAGTATCAGAGATAGAGAGTATTAGATGAAAGCCTGAAGTAAATAAAGCCTCCAACGTAATGATTCAAACAGCATAGATCCTAAAGAGCTAAAATCAAACCATAAAAGCCATCGATACCACAATAAATGGGACAACATGAAAGCAGTTCAATAGCTGTCTCTATCTTCCTGCGAGAAGATATTCATATTTCCTATATTAAATCTCAAGTTAGTTTGAGATATTTGTAATAAAACCTTAGTATAAATACTTCACAATTCGAAGTATGTAGGGTGGATTCTTAGACATTTCTATAGACTTCTTGATCGAAATACTGTAAAGCCATTGGAGCATTGACTGAGCCAGCAAGCTGGATTGATGAATAAAGACCAGATATTTCAAAGGATTCATGTGTAAAGCGGAGTGTAGACAAGTATTTTCTCACGTTGTTGTTATCTTTCTTAAAGTTTTTTTCATAATGTTTATCTGAATCTGAATGCCATAACTGAAGTATTATCCTAGAATTTGTTTAATTACACTCTGTTATAACAGCTAGGCAAATACATGTTTTCTACTGACAATCTAAGTTAAGGAATTCTTAATTGCTCCTTGGTTTAGGTTGTTTCTTTATAATCTATAGCAAAGGATTCTTAATTGCCCTTTGTTTACGATTACCCTTTGTTCCTCGTTTCAATCCCGGTCCAAGAATTCTTAATTGCTCTCTCACCCTGGTTAAAACCTTTTTCACCCCTCTGGCCCAAAGACCTGCACTCTACTTTGTTATCCTACCCTTTAAACATTCCCTTTAGTGAGTTGATCCAGTCCTGCTGCTCTTTTGTTGACTCCATAGCTCAATGGACTAGAGACATCATCCTATCCATCTGTTTAAAGACTCCCACCACCCAATCTTCAATACAAATCAAAAACCCCCTAAACATTAAGAACTAGCCTAAAATCCCATCAAACAAAGCTAAATCATATAGAGAGAGCCCTCACTAAGCTTAAGTTGGCTAGAGCCTATGGCGAAAAGTTAGTTTGTGGTTACCTTGGTCATTTTATTTCTTCTAATAACTTCTAAAGAAAATTTTGAGTGATAACATAGTGAGGACTCCACTGGGAAACCAACAACTCCTCGGTCCTAATAAAGCTTTAAGAAAATTCTAATTCTATATTTTGAGCCTCTTAAAGTCATTTGTTAGAAGTTATATTGAAAAAATCTCACAAAAAGAATTAAAAATTTTGAAATTCCGACTTCTAGGAAGACTCATTTTAGTAGGGCTAATCCAAATCCCAACCCTCCCCTAGTAGTTGATAATCCCAACATAATTTCAAGAAAATCTAAAAAAGAAGAAGGTTCAGTTAGTTAAATACCTTTAGTTAAAGCTAATTCATGTCCAGTGGTTATTTTTAGAAAATCTTCCCTTTGATGAGCAATTTGATCTTTGGTTATTTAAAACAAAATCCGAAAGTGCAATATATGAAACTGTTCTAGACCCTGATTTCATTGCAGACCTTGAAGTCCAACAGTCCAATAGATCAAGTGAAGTGTACATTCTAAAATCTCCATAATCATCCATTAATATTACTACTACCCCTGAGTTTTCTGAACAGTTCTCCACCACTTGGAGTTCACCATTATTCCCTTCGACTTCAATACCTTCAGAGTTCCATTCTGCACCACCATTTATACCTTCACTCCCTCACCAACCTATCATTACTCATTCATCACCTACTAGTCTCGGTTCTCCATCCACTACTACATTAATTCCAAGTATCTCAACCCCACATCTTAACCCCTCCCAACCTACAGCAATGGTAAACATATATGCTCCTCTTGTTTTACCTGCCCAACTTCATGCTATGCCTGCAGATTATCAGAGTAAGATTCCTTTGTTTGATGCTATTGGTCAGTACACTGCTCTGTAGCATGTAAACAAGATGTCTGACCTTTTTGAACTACATGAAATAGATGATGTCGATGTCCAGATGAGACTCTTTGCCCAAACTTTGACTGGTGATGTCAAGAAGTGGTTCAAAGCCTTTCCTGCCAACCACATAGAAGACCTAGCAAATTTCCAAAGGTTGTTTATTGATAGGTGGGAAAAGAAAAAGAATCCCTTACAAATCCTTTTAGAATATAAGAATATTAGGAGAGGACCTAATGAAACTGTTCAAGATTACTGCACTAGATTCAATAACATATATAATGCAATCCCAGTTAACCTTAGATCCCCACCTAACTTAGCATTAATAAAGTTCCCTGATGGTTTTGATACAGATATGACATACCAACTTAGGGAAAGAAACCCCCCAACGTTAAAAGAAATTAAAAGTGCAACTGTTAGTGTAGAAGCTAATTTGTTAGCTAAAAGGGTTAGAGTTAGAAATGAAAAGAGAACTACTAAGGATGAAACTTCACCATCTGATATTAAAATAGATAACTTGGCCAAAAACATGGAAAGACTAATGAAGAGAATAGGTAACATGGAAAGGAAACCCCAGTGGGATAACCAACAAGCACCTCCAAATAGAAACCCAAATTTTAGAAACAACCAAAACATGGGGAAAAACGGACTAGATCGGAACATAAGGCCTCCTTTTCAAGAAAATTATGCAGAGACATCGCATCCAGAAAATCCAGAGCATGATACACAAATTAACCTAATAGGAATAAATGATGATGATACTGTTTTTCTAACCCAAGATGAGCATTAACTGTATATGCTACAGCAATTACAGGTACAGTCTGGTGAATCATTTGATTATAAAAAAGGGTATGACTATGCCATTTTCGAAGTCCATAGATAGCATAATTTAAGAAGCAAAAAGAATGTAAATGTCCCTTACCAAACTAAGAAAACAACACAAAATCAACCCAAGAAAATAAAAGAAGCCCCTGTTTCAAAGATCCTCCAAATTCTCCCTAGGCAAAACCCAAATCCTTTTGGCCCCACAATTGTATATATAACCTCTGATCAACCATCCACTTTAATTCCACTTGAAAATCCACATAAGGATATCCCCAATAAAGAAAAAGAAGACAATCCTACTCAAATCCCTGTTGCTAAAACTCAAAACCTTCAAACAGAAAAAAGTCCCTTTGCCATTCAATTTGGGACAGAGATAGCAAAGCTAAAGATTTCAGTCCCTTTAACAAAACTAATCAAGAATGAACCTTATAAATCACAAATAAACCAGACCTTAAACATTGCTAAAAATGAGGATTCAGTTAACCTGTTTGGTGACTAACCAAAACTCATATTTGGTTTAGATGTTAATGGCAAACCATTAGAAGAAGGAGTTTCACCTTTTTACATTAGTCTTAGTATCCATGACAAAATTATACACAATGCAATGTTGGATTCTGGGGCCTCCCAAAATTTAATGCCCAAATCAGTAATGGAGAAATTGAACCTAGACAGTACAAGGCCTTACAAAGACTTATTCTCATTTGACTCCAGTCAGGTAAAGTGTCTATGATTGATTAAATACCTATGTGTTACTTTAGTTCAATATCCTACCAAAAGCATCCTTATGGACATTGTAGTTTCTGACATCCTGTTAGCTTCCTGCTGCAGCAGGTATTCATTTTTCATGATTTGGAATTTCACAGGCCAAATATGTCGTACTTTGCTTGCTGCAATGCTCCATATTTGCTCAAACAGTCTCCAAATGAAGAAGGCTACTTCAAGTTCATCTAATTTCCTTCAAATTTTGTAAAGTTATCCTGGTTTCGCCATTTTTTTCAGTTAAAGGGAGGTCCAAACAGTTTAATCTTGGTCTCCTTAGGTTTAAATTTCCTGTTTTAGAATATAGAGATTGTAAATCTGCCCAAACAGTTTAATCTTGGCATATTCTTAGATAGGTAGAGAAGCAGAGGAGCCCAACAGCTTAATCTGGGCTCTGGAAGAAATAAGGGTAGTATGTAGATAGGAAAGCATCAAAAGGAAAATGAACGACGGGTTTGCAAGTCTAAGTGCACCCCCAAACAAAAGAAGAAAAAATGCTAGGCAAGTAGGCTGGGTAGGTAGTTCTGAGGTTGTTGAATTGCTGACCAGTTCCAGGTTTTCAGGTATAATATCATGCAGAACATAATCAGCAAGGGTTTGTAAGCAAAAGGCTCAAGAGAGATATAACTGACTCCCCTTCTCTGTTTTCCGCAATCACTAACTAACTCCCCCAAAAGAGGTCAAGATCTGCTTGACACCTCTTAAGTTCCATCGTCTCCATAACTCTGGCTTGAGTAAAGATCTGCTTTACTCAAAGTTGTTCCATATTTTCTCCCAAAGTATGGTCCTACCCCCTTGTCACAGCCTAAGCTCTCCTGAACTTAGCGCTTTCCTACCATCTCCATATTAACCAGTAACATTATTATTTAGCTCCCTATTCTTCCCATCCCCTTATTAATATTAATTAAAATCCCCCTATGTAATATCCCTCCCCCTGGTTGAAAAATAACCATAAGAACTCCCGGGAATTGCTCAGTTTATCTGAAACTCAGCAAGAACCCCTGACCTCCAAAACCACCTTCCAGATACGATGGACTCCTTCCAAAGTATAAAATCTCTCCGAGGTAATCAGACCTCTCCGAAACCTCAAATGCCCTTCACACTCACTTACTCGCTCTTTCCTCCTCAAAGCCGTTTTCGCATCGCACCTTCGCACTCTCATCTTCATGCAAATCATCACCCATCCATTCCCCGCCGATGCGATATTGCGATATCGGCGATCGGCGATCGCAAACGCCGAGTGACCAATCCATTCACCTCTCCGTCCCCGCCGATGCGATATTGCGATATCGCCGATCGGCAGTCGCAAGCGCCAAGTCTCCAAACCAATTTCCCCCCGTTCCCCGCCGACGCGATATCGCGATATCGCATCGGAGTTTCTTCACCACAGTACATCCAGTATCTCACCACGTCGCTCTGTACCAGGGACCCACAGCTGACGTCATCCACCGTACAGCCGACGCCATGCTTACGTCAGCAGCCAAAAAGCCGAAAAAGCTTCGCGCAGGAAGGACAAATCGCACTACAGAGCTCCAGATCAAGAAACGGAGGCAGTTTCTGATG
>APFE030376768.1:45499-64667 GCA_000404065.3 Pinus taeda | reverse complement strand
AATTTCCCAATGGGTTCTGTAAAAGGCCACTGTGAAACCATCAGGGCCTGGAGCCTTGTCCAAGGGCATGCTGTGAATTGACCATTCTATCTCCTCCGTCGTGATCTCCTTGTCCAAATCTGCATTTTGGGCTTCTGAGATCTTGTTCTCAATTATATTGAGGAAATCCGGGTTTTCCAAGTAATGTGGATCAGCTGTTAGAAGAGTTTGAAAATGTCGGGACGCCACTTCATTAATTTCCACTTGTTCTGTTAGGACTCTTCCCTCAACTGTTATTCTTTCAATGTTATTCCCTGCTCGCCTTAGTTTGAGGCTGTTATGAAAAAAAGAGGTATTTTTGTCTCCTGATTTGAGCCAGAGGCATCGTGATTTCTGCCTTTGCTCTTCCTCTTCATTTTGGTTCTGTTTGTACAGCTCCTTATACAGTTCGTTTTCTTTCATTTGATCTTCTTCTGTATCTTGAGCACTTTCTTTTTCTTGGTTCCACTGAGCTAGTTTCATTTGGAGATCGGTTTTTTTTTTCCCTTCCTCTATTGCGTATTGCCTTGCCCATTGCTTGATGGCTGTCCGGAGGAGCTTGAGCTTGGTTTCCCAGATGAAGTGAGGGGAGCCCGAAATGTCTATTGCCCAGTGATTCTTTATCAAGTTTCTGAAATCTTCGCTGCTGTCCCATGCTCTGTTGTACTTAAAGGGAATCGGCCCCATATTTTTCCCTCTGTCCAAATGCAATGCCACTGGTTTATGGTCTGAAATATAGCCTTGGATAATTGTGCTTTGTATCCTTGAGAAGTTGGCCACTATTCTCTTTTGTGCCAAGATATGATCCAGCCTCTCTTTTATGTTATTTTTGCCTGTTCTCTTATTTGACCATGTGAAACGTCTATTTTGGGGTGGGATGTCAACTAGACTGTGGGCTTGGATGATTTCTTCTAATGCTTCTCTTGAGGGGTCTGCAAAGAAATTCCCTCCTATCTTCTCTTCCGCATTCCTTATTAAGTTCAAATCTCCTCCCAGGAAGATGTTCCTTCCCTGGGCAGTCATTAGATCTGAGGTGATTTACTTCCAGCAAGAGGCTTTTTCTCTGAAGTGGGGGGGAGCGTAGACATTATATATTGTGTATTCTTCTGTCATGGTTATGTTTTGCATATCTAGTCTTATCCACCATCTATTCTGCCTGCAGTCTTTGAGTTTCCATTTGTTTTTGTCCCAAATTGTCCCTATTCCTCCTGAGGCTCCCGCTGCGCTCAGTGCTATTCCTTCGTAACTTCTGCTTCTTTTCATGCTGTTTTGAAATTCCTGTTCGGTGATTTTGGTCTCCTGGAGTAGGAGGAAGTCTGGATGTTCTGATTTTAGGAGGTCTCGGACTGCATTAGCTTTTAGGGAGGAGCCCATCCCCCTACAATTCCAAGAGACCAAAATCATCATTTACTTTGTTTATTGTAGGCCTCGCTTTTCTCTTTCATCTTCTCTCCACTTCCTTTGGTCTTATCTAGATATGTATCCATTGGCTGTTGGGTCCCTGTGGCCATTTCTTTTGCAGCAGTCTCATCCCTTATCTCTTTGTTTGATTTCCTTCCCACTTTTCTGGGAGGGTCAGTGGAGGTGATGTTTTCTTTTCGACTTGTTTCTAGTTAGTATTCTTCCTAACTATTGGTGGAGGGGATCTCTAGGGGGGGGGAGGTAGGAGTTTCCTTGGGGCCTCTCGGGGAAGGGGGAGGGGAAGGGGGTTCCTCTGCAGACAGAGATTCGAAAGGATTGGAGGAAGAGGGGAAGGAAGGGCCAGATCCAGAGGGTTGAGAGGGGGGGATGGGGGTTTCAGAGGGGGGCTTTGAGGATGCTCCTGGAGGGGGGTTTGATTTTTTCTTCTTGACTATTTCCCATGCTTCTTCAGGAGCTTCAACATTGTTAACAGAATCTATTGATTTAGATTTACTGCATCTATTAGCAAAATGCCCATATTCATGACATACCTTGCACTTGAAAGGCAGCTGCTCGTAGTCCACTTGCTGTATGTGCATCCACTGGTCGACTTTAAGTTTGATTGCTTATGGTAACCCTTTCCCCAGATCAACTTCTACACATATCCGTGCGCATGCGTGCATGTTCTCCTTTGGTTCTGATCTGTCAATGTATTTCCCAACAGCGTTCCCGATGGCTTTCACAGATTCATCTCCCCATCAGTGTAGAGGCAGATGGGGAAGGCGAACCCAAACAGGGACAGCGTTGGGAACATCCATCTCAGGATCGAAGTCGGGGGTCCATCTGTTGAGGTAAAGGCCTCTGGTATCCATAAAGTAAGGGCCATTTCTGAAGATAAGATTACGATCCTCCACTGATTCGAAGAGGAAGGTGAAAAACCCCCTCCCACAGAACCTTATTGCTATCTTTCCTTGGACCATCGAGTTCCAGTTCCTTTCTACCCAATGTTGGACTGTGCGGGGAGAAGGCCATAGACCCATGAACTGTCCTACCAAGCCACGTTCTGCTAAGGCAACAACAGCTCTCCTCGGTAGGGCTGGAGGGAGCGAGACTTTCGGAATTTCATCAAGTTTTTTGATAAACTTTGAAGCTGTAGGACGGATTTTCTCCGAGGCATTCTTTGGGATGAGCGAAGCAAAAGACTTCTCCAGATCTTCCTGATCCTGAAAGGGAGGATCCATTGCGGGCTAGGACAGCAGCGCAGATGGCACTCCAGCGGAGGCCCAGAGGGGGGGAGGGCAGAAGGCCCAGAGGAAAGAGAGGGCAGGAGGCCCCAGGCATAAAAGGGGGCAGCAGAGGGACGATGCAGCCTAGCAACAGCGCTGCCAGGCGCAGGCACGCAGAGGGGTCAGATCAGAGGAGCAGCAGGGCGCGGGATCGCCAGAGCGCGCAATCATTAGATGTCGACCAGATATTCGACACCACCCATTGGAATGGAAAGAATTGGGCTATTCAATACATATTCGCCCATGGATAGCTTGATATTACGACACTTTCCAGAGCAATTTATGGTTCCTCTACTTGCAACCATCACTTGACACTCTGCTGCTGGATATAGGAAGCAATTCAATTCCTTAGCTATCTTACAATGAATAAAATTATGGGCACTGCCCGAATTAATCAATGTTATTACCATTTTCTTCTTGATATGTCCTTCTATCTTGATACTTTGAGGAGTGGTAATTCTAACCAATGCATTACAAGATATGGTTGGATTCATTTCTTCTTTCTCTAGGGTTTTTTAATGGTGTATATCCTCTTCTTCTGATGTTTCCTATTCCTTTTCTTCCCCCTCTTCACAATATATGTAAAATAATTTCTTCTCAGCACACTTATGACCTTTAGTGTATTTTCGATCACAACTGTAACAAAGAACTTTTTCTCTTTTTTCTTCCAATTGTCGTGATGACAACCTTGTAGGTTGTGGAAGGCTAGGGGTAACAACACTTCCATATTTATAGTTGTGAGTGTTAGGCTTCCTTGTTGCCACAATTTTTCTTTCCATTTTTCTTGCCAACCTAAATGCCTTCTCCAATGAATCAGGTTCCCAAAGTTGAACCTCATGTTGGATGCTATCCTTTAAAGTCCCTATGAATACATCAATCCTATGCTCCTTTGGAATATCTTTTACCTTTATATTCAATTTTTGGAAGTCCTCAATGTGCTCCATCATTGAACCCCTTTGTTTTAGATTTATCAATTGGCTAAAAAAGGTGTTGCTTTTTGTATCCTCATAATGTGCTATCATTTCTTCCATAGAAATTGCCCGTGATAATTTTTTTACGAGAGCAAAGCCATCGATATCATACAAACTGATTTGGTTCCAAATATAAAGTTGCAATGCATACCTTTTGTGTGTTTTTCACATTATGGAGATCGAAATATTGTTCCATTTGTAGTATCCATGTTATGGGATCCTTACCATCAAACTTTCTCATATCGATCTTCGGAATGTGGTGGGTCTTTGTTCCAACATTAGAGTCTATGAAATCATGATTAACATTTTTTTTGTTCTCATCATGAGTTTCCTCTACTACCTTTTCACCATTAGGAAGCCTTTCTTATAGCAACTTTATCAAAACTTCCAAGTCTTTCTTCAAATCTTCAATTTTGTCATTCTTCGAATCACGATTAACATTTATTTTTTTTCTCATTATGAGTTCCTTTACAACCTTTTCGCCATTAGGAAGCCTTTCTTGTAGCAACTTTGTCAAACCTTCCTTCCAACCTTCCATGTCTTTCTTCCAATCTTCAATGTTGTCTTTCATACCATCTATCTTAGCTTCCACGCCTTTCTTTAAACCATCCATATTAGCTTTTGTTACTTTTTGCGAGAATGAAATTTATTTCACTTGGTCTCGTAATTTTGATATATCATGTTGCATTTATTCCTCTTCTTCATGAGTCATGCTAGATATTTTAGGTTTCTTACTAGGACTTTCCATTTTCTTTCTCCAGGGCATCAATTGATGATAATAATGCTTCACTATTCCCTTTGAATTCCTTCAAACTAAATTTTCAAACCAAACTTATGCAAAATTTGAAAAAAAATAACTACACACCTTTTTTCACTTTGTAGGAGCTCGATATTGAATCTGATGTATCTTTGTAATTTCGGATCTTTAATGTCTGAAATTGCATCTTGTGATAGAACTCTGAGTTCTATTTCTAACCCCACAAGTCTGATCAATATTGGATTCTCCAAGGAAGAGTTATGTCAATTCTCCCATGATGACTTGATTATAGACTAGTTCAGTAGAGCGTACTTGTACGAAGTTTCGCGTGTCACTGTTTCGACCTTAGGACCTGAAACCGATACACATAAAACTAAAGATCGTGATATTTCTATAAATTTTTATGAAATTTCAATACGATTCTTAGAGAGAAATTTATGATGATTTTCCCCAGGTCACCTATTTGAGATATAATTCGCAAGCCTGCAAAAACCCTAACATCCTTGGATCCTATATCCGAAAATATAGAGAGAAAATATTTGAAATTTGGACCTAAGGTTCATCGAACTTTCTACTCAAATGGGTTTTAATTTCAACTTCTGAAACACTGTAGAAAAAACTTTATAGAAAAGATTCCATGATGACCTGTTTGGAGCAGCAAAATCCTAGAATCCAAAGCTCTGATACCAAATGTTATATAACCAGCTCACAAAATAGAAGAAAATATAGATCAACGACTTCAAAATCAGCCTCTTCGAGGGGAACCTCCTTTACATTACAGAAATGAACAATTCTTGGATGAGACAAATGAAGAAACCTCCTCTTTATATATAGGAGTCTAAGGGGTCACAATATAATCAAAGTCGACATAACAATAGTAATATAAGGGCACAACAATAACACTAGTGGGTTTCTAATGGGAACAATAATAACAATATGGGGACAATAGGGGCACAACAATAAGAATAAGGGCTATAATGACAATAGTAATGGGGGAATCAATAGTATTATAGGGACCTGACAGTGAGTTTGCAAACTTGTCAAAGAAAATGGAAGGCCTTGCCTCACATTTTAGAAATAAGAGAATACCACTCTCCAGAAAGACTAAGGAACACATTGGAGAAAACCCCCTCGTATAAGAGGATCATGCAAAGGCTGAAGATCAGGTGGTTAGGCCTTAAAATCAGTCCTCCTTTAATATTGGACCTACAAGAAGGCATAAACCAGGTAGAGGAACAAAAATAATGGGCACACATAGAGGCAAATGCAAGTTTCTATCCACAAGAAGGCACATCATCTGAAGTGCCTTGGGATGTCAGAGAGGCCACCAGAGCAATGAATTAATTTCATATCTTTTATTGAGCTTCTCAGAGGGTGAGAAACACTTTCAGCAGGGGGGTGATGATGGGTCCCCTCAATAGGTATCTTTTGGAGTTCATTATGTTATTCTCCAACCCTTAAAAATCTCATTTTCTCACATTAATTCACATTTTTAGCCATAATATGCTTAATAGGAAGACTAAAAGGTGTTTTTCATATTGTATGGCCTAATGTGATTAATATGCACACCAAATAATAAATTTTGGAGATATTTACCATGCAGGGGCTTGATGGAGACACATAGAGAGAATATAGGGAGGCTTTCCACCTCATTAACTCAATAACTCAACTTGAGATCACATAATCCTCTCCAACAACTCGAATTCACTAGTAGCTGAAGAAATCTAAGTGAATGACAAGGAAAAAGGGAACCATATCCACAAATCTCAAGATTTTGGAGGGGAGCATTCCTCCTTTCAAGGAAGTTTCCCCTCAATCATTTTTGTATAAGTAAACCTACAAAAAGGCTCATTAGGATTGGAATTTTTGTTGCAGCTAAGAGTAGCTTCTGATCCTAGTGCTTGGCATTGTTATTCATAATTTTCATCTGATATATCAAACTATTATTTTCTATTAATCATAATTTTAACATTGATCTACATCTGAGTTAATTTTGGAGGGATGAAACCCCTGGGTTTGGGCCCAACCCAGAGGCTTTATCTCTTGTCTTGTATTTCCTTATTTTTATTTTTTCAAATCATTGTGATCCTTCACTTGTTTTAGTAGATATTATTTCATAAAAACTTGTAATTGCAAGCTTGCCTATCACCTCTCTTGTGAGAAGAGTAATTTGAAAGATATACAATAACAATCCAAAAATATTTTTTATGATTTCTTAGAAAAGGATAGATGTTAGGTGTGATCCTTTTGAATGATTATCCTATGAAAATTAGGAGTTAGTGTCATTTTTTTAGTGATCAGATTAGTGTTATGGGATAAAATCGATTTTAGTCAAATTCAACTCATCTTTTCCATGTTAATTTATTTCACTGTGTTATTGGTCATTTCATGCATGTTTTGGCTAGTTGCAGGGATTGTGCTAATCTACAGAGGTGGGAATACCTTCTAACATTCACCTGGACTTCTCCATCCTCCTCCTAGGAACCTCACGCTACTCCCAACCTCTGTCTCCAAAATCACTCTGTCAAGGCAAATAAGAGGCACCATGGATTTCAACTTTGGTGTAAGATATACCTCTAAGGAGTGTTAGGCTTGGCGAAGGGGCTCCCATAACCTTCATTTATTACCTTATACCTCCATCCACCTTCCTTCATCCCTAAGATATCATTTCTATCCTCAAAACACTCTCAGAACCCCTCTTGTAGCAGCCATGTAGCTTTGATTTCTTCAACCAGCTTTGCTCCAAACTTGGACTTTGGCCTAGTTAAGTTGAATAATAGCCCCCACATTGGGATTTGATGATTAGGGAAGACCTTAGGACCAATCCAACCTCATCCTTCCATCACTGCAGCCATTAGATAGCAAAACCAAGTTAGCTTTAACATATTTTTATTCATAGGCATGTTAAACATGTGATTTCTCAAATTCAACAAGTGTGACTAGATAAATGATACATCCAAGGTAGGTTATTTATTTGAATCAATTGTGCAAGTAGAGTAGCATGAGTTATTTATGCAAATAGATTATTTATTTTCCTTATGTAATTTCAAGTAACATTTACATTTGATGAATAGTAAGCAAAGTAGTATGATTTATTTTTGACACTAAATTAGCCTATTTTCCCTATTGCAATTTCAATTAGAATTTACATTTGATGATTGGAATTTTCACCTTGGTAGTAGAATCATGTTAATTTATTATTTCATAAGAGTTTTTCACTAAAATTAGTTTTAGGAATGGTCTCTCAATACCCTAATATGATTTCATGAATAGGAGTGACATGAGTAGAAACTAACCTACTGTGCATATCTCACTGTCACCTCTAAGTTTGTACAAACCCCAGGTTCAAAATTAAAGTTGAGAAGCCCTTGGGATTTGCAACATCCTTGGTGCAATACTGGGGCACATCAGAAGGAACAACATGTAAAACACAATGAATGAAGCTAGATACCAAATTTCCCATGTAACACCTTCCTCCCACATTTAGCCAAGCCACCTGGTCCACTAGGGTAAACATATGATGAGAGGCTACTATGATGTGATTCAAATCCCCATGTATAGTTAAGTGAAATGAACATAACGAAACCAAACTGACCTTCCACACATGCTACAAAACCTTCAAGAGCCAACCTACCCTTCCAAGTGACCAATCCCTGAGACAACTTGACAATTTATTGATCTGGACCCTCAATTGCTCCCATGAAAATCCATGCATGTGATTGAGTCCTTCCAGTTTCTCCTATAGCTAGGCATGCCAAGGACTGGGGACGTTTTTAGGAAATTGTGAGCCAACGACCCCAGATTCTGAGCCACTTTTTTAGGTTTAGGTGTGAAGCCACTGCCCAAAACTTCATGAATCCTTCAGAAATGATAAATAACATTGAAACAAGGTTACTAATGCAAACATTTTATCAATGAATTGACTGGACCCCCACTAGCCATGACATGAATTTCGTCAAACATGTCACAAAATATGTAATCTACAGGACATAACAACAAATCTGAGCACAAGGGATCTCATATCTATCTAATATTCATAAAGAAGCATTAACGCCTTATCACATTAGCTACATTATCATATATTAGGTCATATATTCATTGTAATTTCATTTACAATCAAAACATGATGAGAGCCATACATCAAGTCTATTATAAAACATATTCATAACCAACATAAATAACAAGGATACAACAACTAGAAAAACCACATACGAACTAATACATTTACACATGAAATACCAAGGAGAAGGAACTCTTATTAATGAATGCATAATACAACTAGGTTTGGGACTTCCACGAACCACCTGACCATAGATTGGCTAAACCAAATCTTTCTTTCAGCTAATCACTCTCGTGCCATATTTCAAGCATGAATGTGGGACTCATAATAAAATCAACTAGGGTTTACCGAGGCTAAATCACCTCAAACCTCATCAATAGAACTAGGCTTTACCGCAATCTCCACTGAATCACTAGGCCCTAAACAAGCATGAATGCTTTTGGATCTCTCCACCTACACTGTGAGGAATTTTCCTACCTCCTTGTCTCTTGTATTTATTGGATATCCCACCATTCATTGGCCAAGGATTCCTAGTCCTAATTGAGACTCCACCCTCAAGGAACTACCGTATATCCCACCATTCACCAGTCAAGGATTCCTATGCCTGATTGAGGGCACACATATGTAGGATTTAATATATATCTTGCAATTCACCAGTCGAGGATTCCTAGGCCTACCGACCCACACAATATCCAACTTTATCGCAATCCCACATTCTCCTGTCCAGGGATTCCTAGGCCTTGTGTTCTTTATTTCAGATACCACCTCACTCAGTTTTGAAACCATTCAACTATACAACTATTTAGTTAATATAGTTTCCTAAATTGCTTTACATAAATTATCAACTGAGGCTCGTAAGCTGATGAAGTGTAGTGCACCACTGTATGTGCTAGTTAACCCTTCTTACTTCGTTGTTTTGTATTTTTATATTTTTTTGTTTTGGGGGTTTCCTTGATTTCTAATGATGTATAGTCTAAATTATGAGAAACTGAGTCTAAATTTCCTAAAGGTGAACTGATCAAAATCTAAGTTAAAGGAAGGAAAACAGAGCATTTATCCTATCTTGTCATTTAATCCTAAGTCAAAATTAAAAGGTGAAGCTGTAAGGTAAATCAAAATAATTAGAGAGAATGAAAACTGACTAAAGCACTTTTAGTTGTCCAAGCCTCCAATTTTGAAAGATAACTTTCCTGAGATGGAAAACAAGCAACTTACTGTACTTTATAGTTTAGAGAACTAAATCAAATATGCAGAGAGTAACTAATTGATTTCAATCCTTGTGTGAGGTGAATGGTTAACCATTTAGTTAAGATGGATATCAGCTTGAAATGGTGACCTAAAACATCTATCCACATAGTGCATTAGCAATTTGAACTAGGGAATAAATAACAGAGGAAACAAACAGTAAGTAAACTAATCAACAATGCATCCTTGTTACTTTTCCAACTTATCCTGTTAAAACAAAACAAGTTTCATTTATGAAATAGATAGGAGAAACAAGACTACATAAACGAATTCTAACATTATGCTACTGAACAAAATTAAAATAAAACAAACTACAAGAAATCAACCTAAACTACAAATACTGCTAAAAGTAAATAATGAAGCTAAACTGAACAGTAAACAAAATAACAAAAGAAAAACCTCCTTCAGTGTAGGGGCCCTCTGCAACTTATTGAGTTGAGTTGCTAACTAGCTAAAGATACTCTTGCAAATGATCAGTTGGTCAAACACGATTTCATATTATTAACATGAAAATAAGTTCCAAAATTACAGAGATGTAAGTCTGAGCTTAATACATATAGAAATTCGAACTCCTTCTCAGTTATTTACAACTGATATTTAAAGAAACATTCCTAACTGTCTTTGGAGAGAATTTAGCTACAGGTGGCTTCCACGTATTACAACAGATCTGCGTAAAGGATTGATCAACTATAGGTGACTTTAAGTAAGCAAGATGGTTGCATGAAACTGTTATCACCAGTGGCTAGTTCAAGTTAATGCTACAACAAAATTGTCGGATTTATTAATTAGCCAAGAAGAGTGGACACAGAGTCCTATTGCTTCCAGGTTTCTTCATTTGACTCCACCTTTGACTGTGGTCTTGAGCTAGCTTTTCTGTCGATCTGGACTGGGTGAGTAGGATAGGATCCATGTCATGACCATTCTAGAGATGCCCATGTGGCCAGTTTTCTCGCTTGATACCTGTGACCTGTTCAACCATGGAAGTAGCTACGGAACACACAGTTAGCTGTAGAATGGGCTAGGTTCCGTAGCTAGTTTGCAAAAACTTATTTCAAATAGAAAAAACATAAAAGTATAACATGTTAATCATTTAATGTCTTCCTTGAGACAAAATCTATCATTTATCAATGATGGGGATCTATCTTTCATGGAAAAACAAGAGAAAGAAGTGAGAAAAGTTGTCAAAGAGAGAGTAATTCTGAGGTCCAACAACAACTTAATGAAATAAAAGAGAACCCATCACACAATGTCTATCTAAAAATGGCAAGGCAAGGCTGAAGAACACTATCACACCTGGAAAAACCCATGCCCATGAAAACAAGAGAACCAATAACACACATGCATAACCATGCATGCCAAAACTAGTAAGGAAATCATACATGCAACTCAATACCTGCAAATAATCCCGCTATAGCCACTTGATCCTACCCTTCCTTTCTTGATATTTGTTTCCATTTTACTTCTTTTCTTTCCTTGATCCAATGTTGAAGTGATCCAATAAAAATCTAAGTGTCCAAGAGTGAGAGAGAGAGAGAATAGAGAGAGAGCTCGAAAAC
This sequence comes from Pinus taeda, assembly GCA_000404065.3. Taxonomy (NCBI): domain Eukaryota; kingdom Viridiplantae; phylum Streptophyta; class Pinopsida; order Pinales; family Pinaceae; genus Pinus; species Pinus taeda. The sequence goes on along the minus strand of APFE030376768.1, from coordinate 53,373 downwards.
TAAACTGAAAAAAGTTACCAATTGATCCTCATAAGCCTTTTTATTAATAAGGATTCTATTTTCTTAATTTTCCTCCTCACATGAAACCTGTGACCTTTCACCTTCCTTTTCTCCTAATATCCATTATTTTCATAAATAAATTTCCAAAAATACCACTTTCTTTTCCAAATCCTTTTCCATTGCCTTTGCCATTTTCCTTAGTCATAATAAACCAAATGAACACCCACACTAGGATGTCTTTCCCAACATTCAGCTTGGAATAAGTGTCCCATGATTGTGGTTATTATTTTTCCTTTATTAACTATATTTATATGGAATTTTGACCAGGCTTGTTACAGAAACCTCCCCCTTGGGGGAACACTACACTCAATGTTCAATGACACCTACAACCAGAATGATTTTTGAAAAGAAAACATACTTCCCATGGAGCTTTATAACTTAGCTTGTTACAATATTTAACTTGCTGAGAAGCAAACCAACATGAAAACATAACAACATGACAACCATAATGACATGACATCCATACCACTTATTGGAGATTTATAACCATATACATATGTACATATACCAAAACATATACCAAAAATATTCACTCAACCAGTGAATAAAGGAGGGTACGTAGCCCGCATCTAATCCAACATCTCCCATGTAGCTTCATCAGGACCAAAGTGCTTCCACTACACTTTAACCTACTTGATTTCTCGGTTCTAGAGCATGAGCATATTTCTTTATAACATACACTAAGGTTCCAGCTGGAATTCTCCTTTTGGATCCACCTACAATACAGACCAGTCAATCACACGATAAAAATCTTTAACATACTTCTTAAGAAATGACACATGGAAAACATCATGGAATTTCAAGTTTGGAGGCAGTGCAAGTTGAGAGGCTACTGGTCCAATCCCTTCAAGAATCTTAAAGGTTCCACAAAACTAAGGTGCCATCTCGGAAAACGATCCAATCCTCAAGGAGCTCTTCTTCGGCTTGATGCACGAGTATACCTGTTCCCCAACTTGAAATTACTTAGACAACCTCTTCCAATCAGTATAAATTTTCTGACTGTCATGTGTTGCCTTTAATTTCTTCTTGATTACCTCCATTTCCTATTCCATCTTTGCCAACATGGCCATTCCTATCAACACCCTGTTCACTGGATCACTCCAACTGGTGGGAGTATTACAACTCCACCTATAAAGTGCCTTAAACATATTCATCCTCAGAGAATCTTGATACCCATTGTTGTAAGTAAACTCAACAAACAAAAGGTACTCCTCCCATCTCCTTTGTTGATGCATTGAATACATCCTTAACATGTCTGTGGAGTACTAAAGAAGGTATGTTTTTGATAATTATTTCAGCGTCTTTTCATTAGAACTTACAAACCTTTTGCATCATGAACTAGGAAAACGATAAAAAATTGTAATAAAACATGTGAGATTAATATGCAAGACGAAAACATTGACAATTGTCATTTCCTTATGCAGGAAGAGGGAAAAATGAGAAGTTGTCGTTCCAAAGGAAAGGACAAGGACGGGTTAACCGCTGTCCCTTTGACGGGAGACTGTATGCAAACAAGGCAAAGCAAATCAAAGTGAATCAACCCTAGAAAGGAAGTGGAGATATCGGCTCGGCGCAGCAAAGAAAAGAAATGACTGAGGACTAATGATTCAGCGAATCCCTGAGGGATCGTTGTTTTATCTATTTCTGCACTTAAATATATCCGCCTTCACCCTTATAAAAGGGGCAGCACTGTTAGCTAGAGGAGAGAGTTAGATGTTGTTATGTTTTATGTGATTTCCTTTAAGATCAAAACTTTGATCATTGTGTCTCGTTAAGAACTAATCTATTGTAATTTCACTTTATGCATTAATACAAACTTGGTTACTATTTCATCTTTGAGTCTGGAATAACTTCAAGTTGTGTACCCCTGGAGGCTAAGGGCCGGCCCTGGAGGACACTTGCTCTTGTACCATTACGTTTGGTTTTTGTATGGTTTGCTTATCGACGTTATTTGGTAATCTGATGTGTTTTGTAAGTTTACATCACATGCTCTGTTATGTTTAATTTATAAATGTTTCTAAAGACAGAACTATTGTATTGACTCTGCATCATATCACTGTTCTTTTAGGTGTTGATATAATACTGCTAGTCTTTACAGAATATTGTTGTTGTTCCATTACAGAGCCTTTGTGATGTGCACTTGTTCATTAACATTACAGAATTCATCTTGGAAGTTATGTTCTTTGTGATTGTTGGATTTATAAACAATGTTGTTCTATTTTGAAATGCAGTCGTACTCTTTCTAACTGAGGTGATAACTGGATCAGATTACTATTTAAGTGTGTTGTGTGTATATATGGTTTTCAAGCGCTGTTCTATAATTCATCAGTAATCAGTGTTGTTCCATTTGTGTGTGTTATTCAATCTGCCCTTAAGAGTGAAGGATTGTCGTTTGATTCCTGTAGATTACGATTAGTGCATTTGATCTTATAGACCAAGGTGTTACTGCTTGTTAGACTTAGTTGTTGTTCTATTTCTTAACTGCTGTTCCATTTTAGGTTTGCTGTTCCATTTCAAGTTTGCTGTTCCATTTCAGGTTTGTTGTTCCATTTCAGATTTGTTGTTCTATTTCGTAATTGTTGTTCCATTTCAGAACTGTTGTTCTATTTCTTAATTGTTGTTCCATTTCTTATCTGCCGTTTCATTTCTTGTCATTTTTTATTTTGGTGTGAAGGACGATCTCAGGCCGTAGTGAGCATTGACATCTATTGTTCGGCTCCCAGATCCACGATATTTTCTTTGGTTTCCTTTTCCATCAGTTTCCAAAGGGATGGGTTATTGCTACCGAACCCTTGACTGATAATTTGCTCAGTTGTCTGAATGTGTGGTTTAATCTTTTGAAGTAGTTAGCTGTAAACAAGCACCCGTTTACTCTTGTATTTTCAAACACTGTGCTACTAGCATTACTCTGGCAAATGATAGCCTCAGATTGAGACACTCTTTGAAATAAAAAAACGTTCTCGGATTGACATATTAATGTGAGTTAATTAGAGGTGAAAGAGACCCTTTTTGTAGCTCCACATTTTGGCGTCGTTGCCAGGGAAAGAGTGTAGCCATTTGTTCTTTTTTTTTAGAGTAGTGTACGAACCTACTAGGGAAGAATTGGGTTTTGAAAACGGAAGGTAAGAACCTACGTGTGGAGCATGTAACAGCCCTGCTCCTTTGCCCTCTTTCCTGCAGATTTGCTGCTGTTTTGTTTTGGATATAATTTAGTAGTTAATTTGTGTGCATGACTAAGCAGAAAAAGCGAGAAAAGAATTCCAAGCCTCTACCCAAGCCAGAAAAAGCTAAGGGGTCGGTGACCCTTGGCCGACCAACCTTCATAGACGAAATCTACAAGAAAGTAGAATCTTAGCCTTTAGTAGGACCCAGGAAAGTTCTTTCTAAACAACCTACTAGTTCCCTTCAGGCCACAGGATCACCATCTATAGCCTTTTCTGAGGTGCATAGTCAAACTGAAGAGCAGGACTTTCAAGAAATTGAAAATTCTACTCCAAAACTATTGCAGGAAGGGAATTTTAGTAATCTTTGTGAAGGAGGAGGAGAGACAGGGGAAACCAAGGAATCGAGATCTCCTCTTGAAACAACTCAGCCATTGAACAACCCAGATAAGGGAAGTGCTGCAAAAATCATCTTTGAAGAAACTCAATCTCCTCAGACATTAGGCACTCTCATTATCCCAAATAGAGGAAGTGCTATAAAACTATTCCTGTTAAGCCATTCCCTCTCAACCTATGAATATCCTCCTAGATATCCCAGAAGGTTATTGGCATATATTCGATCCAATGGCTCAAAACCAGCCAAAATCCAAATACTTTTGCTTATTCCCACTCCTACCACTCAAACAAAGGTACGTAATTTTCTTGGATTTTCTGGTTATTACAGGAGATTTATAGAACATTATTCTCATATTGATGCACCTTTGTATGCACTAACTGGTAACGTTGATTTTCTTTGGACAGAAAAATGTGAACGTCCTTTCAAGGATCTGAAGAAGCTCGTATCCATAGCCCTAGTCATTCGAGGACCAAATTGGGATTTGCCATTTCAGATATCATCTGATGCCTCAGATACAACCATTGGAGCAGTCCTTGGGCAGGAAGAGGATAAAAAACCATATGAAATTTATTACATCAGCAAAAATTTATCTCCTGCTAAATTAAACTACACTGTTACTGAAAAAGAATTTCTAGTTGTAATACATGCTGTCAATAAGTTCAGACATTACATTACTGGATATCCTGTTATCTTGTACACAGATCATTCTGCCATAAAATATTTAGCAAACAAGCCTATCACAAATGGAAGAATAACTAGATGGCTGATTTTATTGCAGGAATTTGATATTACAATCAAGGATAGACCTGGAAAAGAAAATCATGTAGCTAATTTTCTCTTAAGAATGCCAAAGCCAATTGATGCAGCAGCAGTTAAAGATCAATTTCGTGACGAGCATCTATTTGCTGTGGCTGTTCAAACACCCTGGTATGCTGATGTTGCCAATTACCTAGCAGTAGGTAAAATATCAAAGCATCTAACCCCTAATGAGTGGAAACAGATTGTTCAGCAGAGTACTCGATTTTCTTGGATTGGGTGCTATTTGTTCCACACAGGGGTAGACATGCATATCAGGAGATGCGTTCGAGAAGATGAAATCTATGACATTTTAAAAGCCTGCCATGATGGACCATGTGGTGGACATTTTGCCGATCACAGAACTGGACATAAAGTGCTGCAAACAGGGTATTATTGGCCCACGATTTTCAAATATGCAAAGAAATTCTGAAGCCTGTGGCAGTTGCCAGAGAGCAGGATGCCCTGGTCAGTCTGATGAGAGCCTCTGAAACCACAACTAGTCATCGAACCATTCGAGCGATGGGCTCTTGATTTTGTTGGACCAATTAACCCATCATCAAACCAGAAAACATATATTTTGGTGGCAACAGAATATGTCACCAAGTGGGTGGAAGCAGAGCCATTGCCAAGAGCTACAGAGGACTCTGTCATATAGTTCCTGTTCCATCTATTTATACGTTATGGCCTTCCAAGACAGATAATTACAGATGGTGGACCACAGTTTGCTGGGAACAGAATAGCTGCAACACTCAACAACTATCATGTCCAGCATAAAACCACTACTCCATACCACCCACAGGAAAATGGGAAGGTAGAAAGCAACAATGAAATAATAGAAGCAATCCTAATGAAAACCATTGCGTCACATAGACATGATTAGGCTGCCAAACTACCTGAAGCACTGTGGGCTTACAGAACAACATGGAGAAGCACCACTGGTTACTCGCCTTATCAATTAGTGTTTGGAAAACAACCCATTTTCCCCATAGAATTCGAAACCCAAACATTATGAACAACAGGAAGTTGGCTTAGATCTAACCGAGGCACAGACTAAACGGTTACAACAAATCAATGAGCTGGAAAAAATTAGGCTCTCTGCACTTCAAAACACTGCCCTGATCCAGCAGCAACGAGCTACATGGCATGATGCTCTCATTAAAAATAAAGTCTTCCACGAAGGAGACTGGGCTCTTTTGTACGACTCCAGGTTTCAGGACTTCCCCTGGAAATTCCAGACTCGTTGGTTGGGACCATACGAAATCCAGAAGGTACATGGCAATGGTACCCTTACTCTAATCACTATTGACGGTTCTGGATACGCCTTCAAGTCAAATGGCCACCGAGTTCGTCTTTATCGCAAACCACTCACTCAGGAGTCCTTCTGCCAGCAGCTATGACGAGATTCTGATATGGAAATTTTGGGGGAGGGAGAGAAGTCTTCCTCACCTGTAACTCATTAAGAAATTTATTTACTTTTACAGTTTGTACATAATTTCTTTTCTTTTGTTGAATCATTTTTGTAAATATTTTTGAATCAACGTTTTTTCGTTACTATTTTTGTTGGTCCTTTTCTCAAAAGAACAACGTTTTCTTCCGGCTGTTCCTTTTTCAAAAGAACAACACCCTTTGGATCAGCCGTCATTTTGCTGTAATTTTGTTCCTTTTCTTTATTTTTGCGTCCTATTGTTCCTTTTTCAAAGGAACAACATTTTCGTGTTCTGTTGTTCCTTTTCCAAAGGAACAACATTTTCGAGTTTTGCTGTTCCTTTTCCAAAGGAACGACATTTCTGTGTTTTGTTGTTCCTTTTCCAAAGGAACGGTATTTTCAAGTTCTGCTGTTCCTTTTCCAAAGAAACAACATTTTCGAGTTCTGCTGTTCCTTTTCCAAAGGAACAAATTTTTTTTGTTTTGTTGTTCCTTTTCCAAAAGAACAATATTTTTGAGTTCTGTTGTTCCTTTTCCAAAGGAACGACATTTGTTTGCTTTGCTGTTCCTTTTCCAAAGGAACGGAATTTTCGATTTCTGCTGTTCCTTTTTCAAAGGAACGACATTTGTGTGTTTTTGCTGTTCCTTTTCCAAAGGAACAACATTTGTGTGTTTTGATGTTCCTTTTTCAAAGGAACAACATTTTCAATTTCTGCTGTTCCTTTTCCAAAGGAACGACATTTGTGTGTTTTGCTGTTCCTTTTCCAAAGGAACAACATTTTCGATTTCTGTTGTTCATTTTTCAAAGGAATGACATTTGTGTGTTTTTGTTGTTCCTTTTCCAAAGGAATGACATTTGTGTGTTTTGTTGTTCCTTTTCCAAAGGAACAACATTTTCGATTTCTGCTATTCCTTTTCCAAAGGAACGACATTTGTGTGTTTTGCTGTTCCTTTTCTAAAGGAAGAAAATTTTTGATTTTTGTTATTCCTTTTTCAAAGGAACGACATTTGTGTGTTTTTTTGTTCCTTTTCCAAAGGAACAACATTTTCGATTTCTATTGTTCCATTTCCAAAGGAACGACATTTGTTTGCTTTGTTGTTCATTTTCCAAAAGAACATCATTTTCGATTTCTGCTGTTCCTTTTCCAAAGGAAAGACATTTGTTTGCTTTGCTGTTCCTTTTCCAAAGGAACAAAATTTTCGATTTCTGCTGTTCCTTTTTCAAAGGGACGACATGGGTGTGTTTTGCTGTTCATTTTCTAAAGGAACATTGTTTTTGATTTCTGTTGTTCCTTTTCTAAAGGAATGGCATCTGTGTTCTGCTGTTCCTTTTCCAAAGGAACCTCATTTTCCATCTTTGCTGTTCCTTTTTCAAAGGAACGATATTTGCGTTTTCTGCTGTTCCTTTTCCAAAGGAACAGCATTTGTGGTCTTTTATTGTTCCTTCTTCCAAAAGGAACACCACTTGCACTCTTTTTCTCTCCCTTTGAAACAATTTGTTCTTTTCGCTGTTCTAAATTAAGGATGCTTATTATTCCTGTTCTTTCAAGTCTTTTAGAATACAGCTATGCACTTATGCAATGGATACAAAATCACAACATACTGAAATCAGTGAATCATAAATCGCTATCTTTATAAGAAATTTCTCTGAATTGGTAAGAGGACAGAAGGAAGGACACACTTATTCATTATCTTTTGCTGTCATTGTTCTACTAATTTTGCTCTGATTGGTTATCTTTATCATGTTGGTTCCTTTTAATCCTCTTTGATTATTATTCAGGAATAAGAGAAAAGGGTTTATATCTTCCTATTGAGATGTTAAGACTTCTTCCACCATTCCTATTCTTAAGGAGTGTTGAACCACCCTTTGTGTATAAATAGTGAAAGTAATTTATGAAAAAGAAAGAAAAAAGAGAAAACAATGATGTCTTAATGACTTATAAGTTGTCAAATGCAGGATAGGGGGTCTCATTAAGAGCCAGCCTACCATGATCATGAGGACGAAAGCGAAGTGGCATTCCCACTATGGCCAC
>APFE030376768.1:12471-45479 GCA_000404065.3 Pinus taeda | reverse complement strand
AATGGCATTATGGCTAACTGGTCACCAAGCCAGCATAATGGCCTACATTTTGACATCACACAACATTTCCTAAGCATACACAAAGGATCATGGTTCCATGGGTGAAATAAACAACTCTGCCAAGGTTATGGACACCTATCAGCAACAGAGCACTGTTAATGGTATTGAAGTCATATTATTTACACCAATAGGTAGTTATTAGCACCCTTCTGTTTCTTATGCCTTAGTAATCAATTATATATTATTTCCCAAAACCATACAACGCATGAATATATATTATTACCAATCATGACAGAACAATTGACAACAACCGCATGAGACTCTGTATCCACGGCAGACATCCTATCCCCAGCCTCGCATCATATCACCGCAGTCTCTTACGTATTAAGCAACCCAACTCTACACCTTGATTTCGGTAATTTGCCACTTTTGTAAACATGGCATATTGCCATACGCTATTTCTTAAGGAATCTATTTCAGAACGGGCGCCGCTCCTTTATTTGACGGCCGGGACGACCTATCACATTGCGGGGGGGGGGGAGGTTAACCTCATCATTCCTTGGATTACGTGGCAGATTACTATTCTGGAAGTTGTGTACTCGGGTATAGCACGACTCAATAGTATACTATTTTTCTTATTTTTTCTACATGACTTGCTGTTCATAAGCCATTTCCATTGTATATTCTGCAACATTAGATTTTGAGCGAGTCTTGCGTTTGTCAACCTCTCTATGTTTTAATAGTGTGAACAGTTTCCGTTCCATTGAGAGTTTACAGCAAAACCATAAACATGGGAGGAAGATCGATTCAGAGAGAACCACAGGTGTTAACAGTCTCTGCTGCTGCCTGGGAAATCCTGGCAAGAGCAGGGTGGCTGACTTATCTCAACCGCTTGCAGGAGTCTAACGAGACTGTGGCAATTGAATTCTTGTAGAACTTGCAAGAGGATCACTCCACAGTGAGGGGGAGACGCATAGTAGTCACCGATGATGTAATTGCAGAAGTCTCGGGACTGCCAGCCGCTGGACCTATATGGACGTTAAAGAAGGAGAGATTGCAAAAGATTATAGAAATCTTCCAGGACGAAGGCCAGAGCTTGACAATTAGAGGAAAGGGGGTTCTGCCAGCAGCACTAGGAGAGCCGTGGGCGGAATTGGCAAAAACCATTCAAAGCTACATCACCTGTGAAGGTAGAAAAGACATGGTCAAACCACGACATCTTAAACTCTTAGCTGTACTAAAACAAAAATGCTCCGTAAATTTACCTGCATTTTTGAATTCATTACTTCATGACATTGCACGGAGCATAAAAAAGGCACAACATGTAGATTCAGTTGTTAGTCATCATGGGTTGATTTGGTTAATAGTCAACCATAGCCTCACCCAGCAGCAGAGCAGCTGGGAAGAGCTAATTGCCATGATAAATGGAGGATTGACCACACCATCCCCAAAACGTAAACATGCCACCAGCACACCCGAGTGTCTAGAAAAACGCAGGAAATCGGTCCGACTAGCACGACTACGAGGGAGGCTGGAGAAGCCCCAAGAAAACAACAGCCAGCGAGTAGAAATAGAAGATGAGCAACCCCCACGACCAGAAGGGGAAGACGATGAGAAAGGAATGTAGGACGAAGAGGAAAGAGAAAAAGAAGAAGAAGCCGAGCAATCTGAAGAAGAAGGAGAAAAAGAAGAAGAAACCGAGCAATCTGAAGAAGAAGCCGAGTAATCTGAAGAAGAAGGAGAAAAAGAAGAAGAAGAAGAAAAATAAGAAAAAGTCGAGCAATCTGAGTAGGAGGAGGAAATGGAATAGCAGGAAGGTAGCCCATTGCAGGACCCATTGGGAGAAGATGAATTGGCCAAAGTTTTGGCCAATATGGGTGAATATGGCCAACCTTCCAGTCCATCAGGCCTCCCTGCCAAAGAGAAACCTCAGAAGGAAAATGCACCGGAAGAATCACATGCAAAGGAGGCAGAAGAAGAGAATCTTCCTGTTCATGATGAAAATATGACAGGAGATGCTGAACAGGAACAATCCATTCCTAACCAGAAGACACCAGAAGAAATTCCGGAGGAAACAGGGGCAGAAAAGGAAGTCGCCCAAGAAATAACAGAACCAGTTAGGGTTCTTGCCCCAGAACAACTAGAGCAGAGCAATGAAGAAACACCCCAGCGAGAAAATCAAGGAATTAGTCACAGTCCAGGCCGCAGTGAACAACCTGCTGTTCCTTCTAAGGAAATTGTGGAAATTAGGGAATTGTGAAAGGAACAACAGAGGTTACTGAATATAATAGTTCAGCTCCACTAGTAGATTAGGATTCTAAAAGCAAGGCAAACGGTAAAAAGGACTTCGGGAAGGAAAAATGAAACCACTCTAGTAAAACCCCTCAAGACAAAGGGGCAGAGGACCAGAATCCATCCTATTGTTCAAAACCCTGTCGAAAACTAGGCTGCTGTTCCAAATGATGCTAAGGAACAAACTACTGTTCCATTTGAAAAGGAATAGCAATGGACTAATATCCACGTTAAGATAGAAATGGATGAGATGTTGACCTGCGATAAGGAAATTCAGATGGAGGCACCACCTTCGGGAGTGATAAGAGTCATAAACTCAAAACAACACAATAAGAAAGTTCAGGTGAAATTCCCGGCCTCCATTGCCGCATGGAAAAGAGATCCAAAAATGATAACCCTACGAAAGGGTTTGAAGCAAGCTCAGCAAGCAACAGAAAAGCTTAGAGAGCAAATGGTCCCTCGAGAAAAATATGAAGAGCTACAGTAGAAGCTTAGGAACGTCAATCTATTCGAAAGCCAGGCCTTTGAAGGGTGGCGAAGGGGAGGAGGAAAAGTCGCGAAGGTAACTCGTAGGTTATATATAGTTATCAAGCAGATGGATACCTTATGTTCTTTATACAATGACTTCCTAGCATGTAGATCCCCTGCTAAGAATTATGCCTTGTTTTTAATGGAAAGATATTTGCAATTGAAGATAAAGGCTGTTAAAGCAGGTGCTCCCATACAAATTAACACCATCAATGATCTTATAAACTGCTGTAAGCACTATGGGGTAAAAGTTCAGAGACTACTGTGTGAGTTTTATTTACATAACCTTGTATTAGAACAGGAGACCGAGCTGAACCCTAGCCCTTTTGTTGGGGATATCCAATTACAGGCATTTATTTCATTTGGGGTTAATCAAATTAAATGGCTTAAAGCCTATAATGCTTTCCAAAGGCAAGAAAATGGATTAGATTTATGGATAAGAGCTGAGTCTAGGGATCTAGTACAGTTGTGGAGAAAACATAAAAACCTCATGAAGACTCCAGGTGTAATTGAAGCATTAGGACCCATGCATGAGGCACTCATTCGACAAGGATTAGAATACTTTTTCTCTATCAAAGACCTTTCCATTGATGCAGCTAAATTTCGGTATCAAATCTCTAATCCGAATATCCAGCTCAGGGAACCATTTAAGTATGAGAATTTTAAATTAGCTGCCAACCGCTTGCACCTCTATGGCGAAATCATTTTGAGGGCAGGGCCATCCTGGTTAGGATATAGTTTCCGGAGTCCAATTATTTGGCACCCTGCACCCGGATACCAAGCCCTGTATGAGATGCCTGAGGGTTAGACAGGCCATTTCTTTGAATACCTAGTTACGCATCATGGTTGTAGGCCTTCACACAAGATTCCATCTCCAGCCTACTCACTCACTGCCTTACACGTCAACTACAATGTTTTCATGAGGGCATGAAAAAGGGTAAGCAGGGGGTGTGTGGAGTACTAAAGAAGGTATGTTTTTGATAATTATTTCAGCGTCTTTTCATTAGAACTTACAAACCTTTTGCATCACGAACTAGGAAAATGATAAAAAATTGTAATAAAACATGTGAGATTAATATGCAAGATGAAAGCACTGACAATTGTCATTTCCTTATGCAGGAAGAGGGAAAAACAAGAAGTTTCCATTCCAAAGGAAAGGACAAGGATGGGTTAACCACTGTCCCTTTGACGGGAGACCATATGCAAACAAGGTAAAGAAAATCAAAGCGAATCAACCCTGGAAAGGAAGTGGAGATATCAGCTCAGCGCAGGAAAGAAAAGAAATGACTGAGGACTAACGGTTCAGCGAATCCCTTAGGATCCTTGATCCTGAGGGATCACTGTTTCATCTATTTCTGCACTTAGATATCTCCGCCTTCACTCTTATAAAAGGGGCAGCATTGTTAGCTCGAGGAGAGAGTTAGATGTTGTTATGTTTTATGTAATTTCCTTTAAGATCAAAACTTTGATCATCGTGTCTCGTTAAGAATTGATCTATTGTAATTTCACTTTATGCATTAATATAAACCTGGTTAGTATTTTGTCATTGAGTCTGGAATAACTTCAAGCGATGTACCCTTGGAGGCTAAGGGCCCGGCCCTGGAGGACACTTGCTCTTGTACCATTACGTTTGGTTTTTGTGTGGTTTTCTTATCGATGTTATTTGGTAATCTGATGTGTTTTGTAAGTTTACATCGCATGCTCTATTATGTTTAATTTATAAAGGTTTCTAAAGATAGAACTATTGTATTGACTCTGCATCATATCACTGTTCTTTTAGGTGTTGATATAATACTGCTAGTCTTTACAAAATACTGTTTTTGTTCCATTACAGAGCCTTTGTGCTGTGCACTTGTTCATTAACATTACGGAATTCATCTTGGAAGTTATGTTCTTTGCGATTGTTGGATTTATAAACAATGTTGTTCTATTTTGAAATGCAGTCGTACTCTTTCTAATTGAGGTGATAACTGGATCAGATTACTATTTAAGTGTGTTGTGTGTATATATGGTTTTCAAGCATTGTTCTATAATTCATCAGTAACCAGTGTTGTTCCATTTGTGTGTGTTATTCAATCCGCCCTTAAGAGTGAAGGATTTCCATTTGATTCCTGTAGATTACGTTTAGTGCATTTGATCTTATAGACCAAGGTGTTACTGCTTGTTAGACTTAGTTGTTGTTCTATTTCTTAACTGCTATTCCATTTCAGGTTTGCTGTTCCATTTCAGGTTTGATGTTCCATTTTAGGTTTGCTGTTCCATTTCAGATTTGTTCTATTTTGTAATTGTTGTTCCATTTCAGGACTATTGTTCTATTTCTTAATTGTTGTTCCATTTCTTATCTGCCGTTTCATTTCTTGTCATTTGTTATTTTGGTGTGAAGAACGATCTCAGGCTGTAGTCAGCATTGACATCTACTGTCCGGCTCCCAGATCCACAATATGTTCTCTGGTTTCCTTATCTATCAGTTTCCAAAGGGCTGGGTTATTGCTACCGAACCCTTGACTGATAAATTGCTTAGTTGTCTGAATGTGTGGTTTAATCTTTTGAATTAGTTAGTTGTAAACAAGCACCCGTTTACTCTTGTATTTTCAAACGCTGTGCTACTAGCATTACTCTAGCAAATGATAGCCTCAGACTGAGACATTGTTTGAAATAACAAAACGTTCCCAGATTGACATATTAATGTGAGGTAATTAGAGGTGAAAGAGACCCTTTTTATAGCTCCACAATGTCCTCCAGAATCCTGTTGACCATCTCTATCTATCCATCTATATCTGGATGATAAGTTGTGTTGAAGGACAACTTTATACCCAAACCTGTAAATAATTCATTTCAAAACCTAGAAGTGAACTTAACATCACTGTTTGACACAATCTTCCTCGGAACACCATGAAACCTCACTACATCTCTGATGAAGACCCGTGCTACATCATTAGCTAAATAACTAGACTTCACTGGAATGAAGTGTTGGCTTGTGGGGGCCTGAACCAGATTTAATGTTAATTAGCCAAACAAATACCTACACTACTTGCCCTTTCGGCATCAACCCATGGAGCGCAAATCGAAGTCTGACCTGAAGTAGTATGGGCGGATGCTAGAACCAATTTTCCACACCCTGAGATAGTTGTGATGTCAATTTATTCCTTTTATTCCTACCTTCGTGTAGGTCACTTAGATCTAGGGCTCGCTAGACTAGCCCTTTATTCCACCCTTCAATACCTCTGTGAAAGGGTATGATTGACCTTCACGCAACCCTAACCTGCGGCTCAGGTATTTTTGCACTGCTATGGCAGCGTACCGTGCAGATTCCCAATCTAGTTTTAGTGTCTTACTTATCTTATTATATAATCATAGTCAGTACCGCATAAACAGATGTTCTTACTTGCGTTCACTTAAGCAACGTAATTACATATATTTGCGCATCATATAAGCATTATAGCTGAAAATCATACATACATTTCAATATCCAGTAACTGGAAACAAGACACAATTGCATAATACTTCTCTTTATTGATATTTTCAAGTAATCACAGACTCTATCTGCCCTGTGAACACAACTGCAGAGGTTTGCACACTCAGCTACAAACTTCCACCCTAGGCCTCTCTGCACTCAGCTGCAGAGCCTCTACCTACACTATGACCTAAACTTAGACTTACTACTCCAGAGCTATGACTCTCTTCTTCATTTCCTTACTCTAAAAATACTTAGAGCTTAGCTCTGTTTATACAATCCCATGGTCCGCAAGCCATGGGTGGACCTTATACAACTGACTTTTCTTTAAAAAACTAAAGGCGGACAACCCTTTATGAATTATGACACCTTCACGCTCTACGACCACAAAATGCAGAGTCTTTACAAGTTTATTACAAAATTTGACCAAAACATGGGATTTTAGCCCCAAAACTGTCCTTGGGGGATCTCGTTCCCAACAGGCCCCCAACACAAACATTGTGACTTGCCCTCGAGTCACCGGTAGGTGCAAAGATCTTTGTGTGAAGCCCTTCTAGCTTGACCCAGATGACTGCAACCTCATTCGTGGACTGTGCGGCTGCCTGCTTCACGTTCTCCACCGTTTGCTCAGTCACTGCTCCTGCATTGTCAATCTGGAGCTTTTGCTGAGTCACTTGCAAAGTTACAAGATTGCCTCAAATAGATCCTGTCACTGCGTAAGCCTCATCCATCTAGGGCTTTAGTCTTGCCTTCAACACTGCTTCCTTGTGTAGTGCTACATCCACCTGTTCCTTCAACTTCTTGGCCACCTGCATCTTGGCTAGTTTGTGTGTCAGTGCAACGGTTCGCGTTGTGCCCTTAACCTCATCATAGCACTACTATATCTCATGTGCTTCTGTCTCTAGCCACTGGACATTCGGGTCTTCCTACAAGTTGGTCAGGACCTCAAATGATTGCTCAAACAATTGCGTGCAGCCTGCTATTGCACTGACCACCGCCGCTACTACTTCTGTGATAGTGGTTGCCCGATGTTCCTTCACTTCTGGCGGAGTTGAAGGCTAGGCTCTCAACTATAACTTTTTAATTTGTAGGTTCAACCCCAACTAAATCCTCTTCATCTCAGTATGAGTGTCACGCACCCCTGTGGCCAGCTTGCAGATGCATACCTCGACTGGCTCCTCCTCCAGAATGGCCAACTCTGGGACCATTCGACATGCCTCCTTGATGACCTATATAATGTTCTTGCTCTAATTATCCACCTTGGTCTCAGCGACAATGGTAGAATCTCTCTATAGTGCCATCTACTCATTGTTGATCCATTGTTCATTGATCACCTAGAGGGCACGTGCTCACAGGCCCTCAGCTCTACAATCACTCCATCCTGCAAAAGGTGGAGCGCTTCATGCGGGAGCACTGCCAAGTTCAATCCCACTCCCTTTAGGGCAATGACAGTGGGTCTGTCAGCCTCATTCTATGTGGTCAGTGCTCCATCAGGCAACACTATCGCATAGGAGACCTTCACACGCAGCATATCGATAGCCTTTGAAGTGCTGATAACCAGGCTGGTAGACACTGTGTGAGCCTGCGATGTGTAGGTCTGCAGCTCCTACAACCCTCTCTGGATAGGCCCCAAGATGATCTGCTACTGTTGCTCAAATTGTTGCAAGGCCTCCGTGGTGACATCCCTCCCTGTGTCACTGATATCATGCAAGTTTCCCTCTGTTAGCGTCATAGGGTCCATTGATGCCTTGGTCACCTTTGATTTCTTCCTGGACCCTCCGTTCTCCTACTCTCTTGGGTGCTTGATGCGGGCGGAAATCTCCTGAGGGTCCGCGCCATGTTGTTCTGTCTCCTCCTCTCTCTCAGGTGAAGGCAACCTTGCGCATTTGTTAGAGCCTCAATTTGTCCCACTTATCTATTTCACTATCTGCTGCACGGCCTCGTGCTTTGCCTGGGTCTTATCAGTGGCCTATGTTTTCCTCCTTTCGGCTAGTTGTGTCATTTTAAGCTTGGCCTCCTTCTTTTTCTGTGTGGAGGACTTAATCCTGCCCACCGCCAAGTTTGTGGTAGCATGCCACTTTGCTGGCCATTGATCAAGTACCGTATTAATGGCATCATCCATTGCTAGATAAGGCAAGTCATACCATTTTTGGCCAGGGTCCTTCTCCACCCTGATGGATACATGATGGAAGTCTACTTTATTCGGCATAGCCCTGCAGGTTGGCGTACACCATAGGTGACAATAGTGGTTTGCGTTTGATGGCCATCTGTATGTTCATCTCCATCAAGATCCAAAAGATCTTGCTATCCCTGACTCGCCACACATCCTTGGTCGCCCACAGCGAAGCGTACTTCGTTGCTTCTAGGAGGTCTGGTGCGACCGAAGGGAAATGGTTGTCCTTTGGCAGCTCCCACGCTACTAGCACAATTGATAGCAAGAGCCACGTGTAGTGGAATGCCTTGTTGAGCTCTTGTGCTTCGTGGTAGTCCGCCAGGAACTCTCCGCAAACGTAGTTTGACTAGTTGAACTGGACTCCTTTAGTGGACTAGGCTGCTAGCCCGAGAACAGGTGTCAACACCTCATCGGTGCGACACTTCCTCATCATTTTCCCTACTAGGATTTGTGTGGCTACCTTCATATCAAGGTCATAGATGTTGGATATAACGTATCCACATGCCTTCTTCACCAATTTAAATTTTTCTTTCATGGATTCTGTGAGAGCGTACTCGCTGCCTTTTCCGCCAAATATCATGGCTGGATTCTCTCCTGTATACGATAATCACATTATCTGGTGAATCAACCTATCCGTGATGGGTATCAGCTCCTCCAGCTACAAACACCCATTAAGAACCAAGCATAGCAACTACTTGATGACCAAAACTGTCACCGGGGTGCAGTTGTAGTGCGGGACACAAAGAAGGTTGAGCATCCCTGCCTTGTCTACTCCCTTAAGCCACCTCCGCAGCTCCAATGCGATCATTCTGGTATTGTTGTCAATGATGCGGTGCATTAGCTACTTGGTCACTAGGTGTGGAAACTTCATGTGATCGGCCAGGTCCTAGTCTTCAAGTTTCAGCAGCGACACTCGTGCCAAGCATGATCCATCGAAAACACTTTCGTCTGGCAGTAAAGGGTTTTGCAAGGGGGTCTTTCTCTCATCGATGTCCTTTGGTACCTTGGTCTTGGGGTTGCGTGGAGTGACATAGTCCTGCAACCATGTAATAGGGTCCTCACCCTATGCTTCAACCTCCTCTACTTCAACTCCCATATCCTCATCATCCATCGAGATGTCTTCAATGTCTTCCTCCTCCAGCTCCAAATTTATGGCCTTGCCTTTCTCCTGTGCGGTGGTTTTAGGTGGGTTTATCCTTGGCGATGTGCACACTGGAATGGTAGGCTGCTTGCCCTTTTTATATTTGGTGGTCTCTTTGGTTGGGGTCGAATTCCATCTCGGCATTCTTGATGATTTAGGGACTTCAGCGAGCACCTCAGCGACCTCTAGAGAAACTACTTCTGACTCCATCTCAACTTCTGGTACTACCTCTTCTACTTCCGTATCTCTAACTTCTGTAGGTGCTGACATAACGCTTTCTAGCAGTGCTCACGACATCTTTGACAAGTTTAAAAATGTTGGAGTCTCTTTCAAATCCTCGAAGAATTCATGGTTTGTGGGTGCCTGAGAGCTCAACAAATCAATTTTCAAAACAAGTGTTTTTCGCTGGACAACCACTTGTAAGTTATAGGGCATTTTGAATTCAACTCCGACTGTTCCCCCCAAATTCAGTTCATTAATGCCAGATTGGTGGCATATTTTCAAGGATCTGAGCCATAAATTTCATCTTAAATGTTGACCACCCACTCCATTTGGCCGCACTTCTAACATCAAATCATGAACAGTGACTTTAACAGACACTTTCCAGCCGATCTGCGCAATTTCTCCCTGGGTAGTGCAACTACCTTCGCACTGCTGCCAACCCTGTGACACTTGCTTCACACAATCTTCCAATCGTGAAACTCCCCAACCCATGAAATGTAGTTTATAGTTCCATGCCTCCTTTTAGCTGCCTGGAGTGCTAATACTATCTATCTTTATCTAGTCACATGGCCGCACCACCAGTGTATGGCTTCAATTGACTACCATTCACCTTTTCGGGGAAGGGTTCTCCATTCAATTTGACCAGTTGTACTGCTCCTCCATCGATAATTTCCTTAATGAGATGGGGCCCTAACCAGTGCATTTTTAATTTCCCTGGAAATTTGTCAAACTTACAGTCATATAACAAAACCAGGTCATTTACCTTAAAGTTGCGCAACTTAATGTGTTGGTCATGCCATGCTTTCTCACGCTGCTTTTGGACTTGTTGGTGGAATCCAGCTAGAAATCTCTCTTCCTCAAGCTCATCCAGCTGTGCGAGCCTTTCCTCCAGGGCTTCACAATCTGTCATACCTGTGAGTGCCACTATGCGCAGACTAGGCACAATATATTCCATAGGCTTTACCACTTCAACACCATAGACAAGCCTAAAGGGGGTGTGTCCAATCAACTTCTTGCATGTTGTCTGATAAGCCCATAGTACTACAGGTATGCGTAGTTCCCAATCACTTCTCTAAGCATTGCAAACCTTGGTCAACACATTATCCAACACTTTATTGAATGCTTCCACTGTCCCGTTAGCCTGCGGGTGATAAGGCGTGCTCTTTTGGTGATATACCTGAAATTCATCTGTCAACGTTCTGATCGTCTCATTCAAAAAGTGTGTACCACAATCACTCATCAAGATCTTTGGACAACCGAATCGCATCAATACATGCTCAAAGAGGAACTTTGTAGTAGCCACACCAGTGAAATCCTTTACAGGTTGTGCCTCCACCCAATGAGTCAAATACTCTGTCGCAGTGATAATGTACCTCACTCCCATCTTTCCTTTGGGCTGAATGGGTCCCACAAAATCTATTGCACATTTTTCAAATGGTTGTAATGTCATCTGTGGATTCAGAGGCATCTCATCCCTTCGCGATGACCTGCCAGTCCTTTGACATACATCACACGCCTTGTTATACGCTTTTGATTCCTCATGGAGTGTTGGCCACCACAACCCTGCGCGTAAAATATTCTGCATGGTCGCTCTCCCTACATAATGTCCTCCCGTGGCACCTCCATGAGTGTCCGCGAGGACCCTTCTTCTTTTAAACTCAAGTACATATCGTTGCAATATCTCATCAGATCCCATTTTGTATAGATGCCCAACAATGAAAAAGAAATCTGCCACGCGCAACACTAATTCCTTCTTCTGCTAGAGAGTGTATCCTTCCGGGGTAGTTCCTATCATTAGGAAGTGTATTAGTACTACTATTCTCTGCCTTGGATAACCTTCTACTTGCAAACACGATAGGATAATCCAAGTCTCCTCCACCAGCCTGTGTTAGTACTGCTCCCAATGTTATACATGACGTGTCGACATGTACATGGAACTCCTTCTTCCAGTCCAGGAAGACTAGAATCAGCGCGGTGACCATCTTTTCTTTCAATACATCCAAGCTCTACTTACAATCCTCATTCCAGTAGAACGTGGCATCCTTCTTTAACAATTTCTCTGTAGGCACGGTAATCTAGGCATAGCCTTTGATACACTTTCTGTAATATCCTATGTGTCCTAGGATAGGGCGTAGCTGTTTCACACTCCTCGGTGCTTCCAAGTTTAGTATCATCATGATCTTCACGGGATCTACCATCAGTCCTTGTCTGCAAACCACATGACCCAGCAGGGTTCCAAAAGGAACACAAAATAGACACTTCTTTAGATTGAGTGCAATCTGGTATCTTCAACAAGTATCTAGCATCAAGCGTAAATTGGAAACATGGCATTTCACCAGCCCAAACACAGTCTAGTCATCAAAGTATACTTCCAGAAACTTATGAGTAAATTCCTTGAACGTAGCAATGACTACACGCAAGAAAATCGCAGGCACATTCTTCAATCCAAACGGCATTACATTGTACTAGAAACAAACCCACTCAGTCACGAAGGTTGTCTTTCTCCTATCTTTCGGCGCGATTTTGATCTAGTGGTACCATGAGAACACATCATTGAAGGAATATGCCTCCTGGCAACCTACATTCTCCAACACTTCATCAGTGAATGAAGTCAAAAAATGATCATGTACGCAAGCATCATTTAACTTTATGAGATCCACGCATATCCTTATTTCATCCTTCTACTTTTTCTCCTGTACCACCATCGAGATTACCCATTCAGATTCTTCCACAAGCTCAATGATGCCTTCTGCGAGCATCTTGTCTAGCTCGAAGCGGACCTTCTCCTTATTCTTTGTATTGAGACGGTAAGGTATTTGCTTAACTGGCTTCATGTCAGGCTTCAACGTGATCTTCATAACACCTAGGTCCCTGATTATCTCTTTAGATCCGTAAACTTGGTAGGGAATAAATCCTGGTATTCACGGAGCAATTCAACGAACTTATCCAATGTCATGTCGTCCCAGTAGTCTCCAATCTTTGCGAGTTTTGGTTCTTCCTCCATACCAATGTTTACTTGTTTCATTTTCAATGATGCAGTTATATTAGGATTCTCAATCTATGGTCCTTCAACTTCGCAGTGGCCTTCTATTTCAGGGATCTTAATATTTCATGGATCCTCATCTTCTTCTTCAGCAATCACATTACAACATTCCAACGCGTGACTCAGTTGAGTAGCCCATTTAAGCTGAATCAGGTTCAAAGGATCCTACGGTATCCTACACATTGCTGATTTCACCTCTTGTAGTGCCTCATAAGTATAGTCAAACCTATCTTCAAAACTGAATTTCATTATGAATCCCTCGCGCAGAATATCCCATTCACTTGTACCATGGCGAAGCTCTATCTCTATGTACTAGTTCATCGGGACAACGTCCAGGGTGTGACAAAACAAGTGCACCCATTCAGGTTGGGGCTTCTCTCGATAAGCCTGAGCCCATTTTGCCAAGTGCGTGCATGGATCATCCTGCCCATCATACTTGTCTGTCATTCGTACCTTCAGCTTCCCAAAGCAAGTTCTCATCATCCTCCTACATTCACGCTAATCATTAAAGCTTCCCTTATGCATACCCCACCACCTTGCGGGCATAGCGCGTAGTGCCCAGTCCAACGCCTGGAAGCATTGCTTTTCTGGTACCTCCCTCTCAAATGCATCCAAAAATATATCTACATCATTCAAGCCATCATAAGTAGGCATATTTATTACCTCTAACGACACACAGCGCAACAACTGGGTCATCATGTTACAACTCAGTGTGGTTACTTCATGTATCCGATTCTGCCAGTGTTCTAGTTATTCATTAGAGTCCAAGGTGCAGGAACTCTCACGATCCCATGTAATTCTTCCATCCGCTGTTGGATTCACCCAATCTTGGTCTTGTGCTGTTATCTTATAGATATAGTCTAGATCGTTATTGCTCTCATAATCACGAACTGGTTCAGTATAGCGCGATCCTTCAACAGGATCTAGGGGTACTATTACGTGGAGTGATTTCTTCTCAAATATCATCTTTCGCTTCTTTAGGTTGATTACCCCATTCATATCAGTAGCCAAATCAATTCCCAGGAGTGCAGGATCGTGGTTGTTGTCATCCATAATTTCTATTACTTCAAAGTCAGCGAGCGCGCTCGCACCTTCAATATCTACAGTCACCCCCTGCAGCCACCCCATGGGGATGATTTTTGCTAGTTCACCATCCTTAGCTAAATCAGAGACCACTGCAACGCGGGTCTCCCCACCCATTCCCAAGTCTTCTTCGGCAGGACGCTTGCATCTGATCCTAGGTCCAAAATAAACTGATCCATTTCATACTCTCCTATCGATGCGGTCAGTCTCATCTCCCATCCCATCCTTGTTTTATGCTTACCAATCATTCGTACTACGCGTGGCTCACCCATAGTGTTTCTAGCGCATTTGTTTATAAGATCCTGTAGCCCCTTCACATCCTTGCTATCACATAGTAACTTCATACAAGTCTCCAGGAAGGTTGTAAGCATAGAAGGGTCCATCTCTTGATAAGGCTTATCCTTGCTCCCTGAGGTGGAAGCCTCAGCGAAGTGCTTCTTAGCTTCCATGAATTTTTCACATGCGTGCTCCAAATCCAACTCAAGATCCTTCGCCAGAGCTTTGCGAACCCATGTACTTTCTTTGGGCTATTTCCCCTTGTCATCTCTTGTTGTGATCTCACTTGGAAGCACTATATTCACATTTGGATCCTCTTCGCGCAGCTTAGATCTCATCATCTGCAGGTTCTGAGTTGACGGAGGTGGTAGCGCCCCTTTGTCACGCATACTTGCTATTAGCGTAGGGCAGTCTTCCATTTCATGATAAAAAAGAGTGCAATACTTGCAAGATGGATATGTTGGGTTAGTGAAATCACGAGCATAGTGTCCTAGTCCTCTGTAATTGTAGCAGATTAGATGTCCCCGACCTCTACCAGGTCCTCCTCTACCTCAGCCTCGTTCGCGCCATCCCCGCACTCTCATCAAGGGGCCACGTTTTTGCCTGAATCCTATAGGCAAGAGTTCTATCCATCATTAATTCATAACTCCTACAATTACACTCATCATGCCCTACCAACCTACAAAAGTTACAGAATAGTTGTTGTGGTGTTTGTACAAATTTCTGCTACAAATGATAGTTATCCATGGCATGTTTTCATGCTACCTAACATATAGCACACCACAATGCAGGCCCCACGCTTGGTCATGCTTGAGCTTCCAGGCCTTAAGGGCATCAATCCTCCTCCTACAATGCAGTTCACAGAGACCCGGCAATGGTCTTTGTCATGTCACTGACCCGTGCATTTCAGGCACCATACCTCTTCGTGCACCTCTGGTTGAACTATTTTGTCCTGCTTCAAACTTTGCATCTCAAGGCAAAGATTTTTCAAATGCACATGGATATTTTGAACCCCCAGATTTGGATCTTGCATTGATGTTTCATGCAGCCTCATTGCAATCTCCAAGGCCTCCACCTGAGTTGTTATCTTCTGTTGTGATAGAGAAACTGTTAAGTGTGGCAGTAGCGAAGCCACAAACCACTCGCGATGCTACCCGTCTTTCAAGTTCATATTTGCTTCGCAGATTTTACATTTAAACCTCTAATCAAGCTCCCAAGGTGTCTCACCTGGTTGCATCGCGATTTCCTTGACCCCCACAATAGATTGTGCTTCAGGTTTAGGCTTTCTGAATTCTTTGTTCAACATGGGCTGGATGTCTGCCACTCCAATATTCAGGTTATCATTACAATACTTGGTATACCAGGTTAGCATGCAATCCTACAAAGCACTAACCAATTTTGTCTTCTTCATGTGATCATCTATATCACCCTAAGATTCCCATACATCTTTCACAATGAACCAGAATTGGTCCAGGTCCTCATTTCCCAAGCCTTTGAATAGAGGTAGCTTCATTGAATTTTCCATACTGAATTATGGTGGTGGTGGAGGTGGTACAGGTGAAGTCACTGGTGACGGTGGTGAAGTTGGAGGTGGTGTGGGTGGAGGTGGCAGTTGTGGGAATCCTTGTTTTATTAACTAAATATCACTTTGTGGAGAAGCATGCACTACTCCCTCTTCATCACCTCGTGGAGGTGAAATCAATGGACTATATTCAGGACCCTTTTTCCCTTCGTTCATATAATTTTTTCCACTTTGCGTAGCTTTGAACATCAAGGTAACTGCATAACCCTCTTTTCGCATAATAGCATTTTAATCTAGGTATTCAAAGATTTCACATACTTATCTTGTGGTCCTTTGAAAAAGTGTCACTTCGCCTTGCTGTAGCTGACTAAGGTATCGATTGTGAATTCAGTCAAAAATCCTCCTATGACGCGATTGAGCCAATGATAGACAACGCGGGTGATCTTATCCTCAGATGCTTCCAATTTTTGTACTAATTCTCGGGTCCAAACAATAGGACCGTCAAGTGTCCACCTTCCTTGGTTGTCTGCTAGCTTTGTGATCCACTCGTATAGCTCAACCGGAAAGGATCAGAAGAAGATCTCGTGGATCTCTGTATGTAGATACCTGTCTAGCCACTGTTCCTTTGTCAGTCATGGGTTTCTGTTCTCCTACGCTGCAAATTCGTGGACCTTCCTATCCTCAGTATCCAATCTCTTTCTTAGTTTGATTCCAGTGATATGACATCACACATCTCTTATGTAGATTACTGTCCTGGCAACATAACCATTTTTTGGCTTGTGGGGGCTTGACCCAGGTTCAATATTAATTAGCCAAACAAATCCCTACACTATTGGCCCTTTCAACATCTTCCCGTAGAGTGTGGACCGAAGTCTTACCCGAAGTAGTATGGGGGGATGTTGGAACCAAGTTTCTACACCTTGAGATGGTCGTGATGTCGGTTTATTCTTTCTATTCCTACCTTTGCGCAAGTCACTTAGCTCTAGGGCTCGCCAGACTAGCCCTTTATTCGATCGTTCAATACCTCTACGAAAGGGTATGATTTACCTTCACACAACCCTAAACTACGGCTTAGGTATTTTTGTGCTACTATGACACCGCACGGTGCAGATTCCCAATCTAGTTTTAGTGTCTTACTTATCTTATTAGACAATCATTGTCAACACCACATAAACAGATGTTCTCACTTGCATTCACTTAACCAACGTAATTACATATATTCATGCATCATATAAGCATTATAAATGAAATTCATACATACATGTCAAGATGCAGTAACTGGAAACAAGACACAAAATTGTAGAATACTTCTCTTTATTGACATTTTCAAGTAATTGTAGACTCTGTCTATCCTGCCCACACAGCAGTAGGGGTCCGCGCACTCAGCTGTAGACTTCCACCCTAGGCCTCTGCGCACTTAGTTGCAGAGCCTCTACCTACACTACGACCTGAAATTAGACTTACTACTTCAGAGCTATGACTCTCTTCTTCATTTCCTTACTCTAAAACTACTTAGAGCTTAGATATTTTTATACAATCCCATGGTTCGTGGACCATGGGTAGATCTTTTACAACCGACTTTTATTTACAAAACTAAGGGCAGACAACCCTTTATGACTTATGACACCTTCACGCTCCATGGCCACAAAATACGGAGTATTTATAAGTTTATTACAAAATTTGACCAAAACATGGGCTTTTAGCCCCAAAACTGCCCTTGGGGGATCTCGTTCCCAACATGAAGTGCACTACCTTTGTCAACCTGTCCAGCACAACCATGATGGAATCATGCTATCTAGATGTCCTCAACAACCCTTTGATGAAATCCATAGAAATGACCTTCCACTTCCGCTCTGGAATCATAATTGAATGTAGTAAACCACCTATATGCTTACACTCTGCCTTTACCTACTGACAACCCAAGCACATAGCCAAAAATTTTCTGATAATAAAATTTCTTCACCACTGTCAATGTTTTCTGATATCTTGGGTGACCCGAGTATGGTTTACCATGAAACTCCTTTAAGATAAGACTCTTGAGATCACTTTTGTCTATTACATATATCGTGTCCCTAAACCTAACCAACCCATCCATTGTGAGATGATAATCCACATCCTGATCACTTGTAACTTGCTATAACTTATGTCGAATATCAATGTACCTATCATGCTGCTGACCTGCCTGTAAGATATGATCCTGTAAATTTGTCCCATAAGAAATCATAACTGCTACATGATTTTCATGTACTCTCCTGCTAAGAACATCTGCAACCCTATTCTCTTTACCTTTAATGTACCTAATCCCAAAGTCAAACTTACTGATCATGGCCAACCATCTATCTTTCTTGGCATTCAAATTTGGTTGGTCAAACAAGTATCTCAACCCATTGTGATCGCTCATCAATACAAACTTCCTGCCAAGAAGATAGTGCCTCCACATATTCAATTCACAGATGATCATTTCCAACTCAAGATCATGTGTTGTATAATTTTTCTCATGCTCATTTAGTTTCCTTGATTCATAGCATATCACTTGTCCTTCTTGTAAAATGACTCCACCAAGTCCTCTCTTGCAATCATCTGTACATACCACAAATATTTTGTTTGGATCTGCAATCTTTAAGAATGGTGCATTTGTCACAATTATTTTAACTACTCAAAACTTGTTGCACATTCCTCCGTCCATTCAAATTTATTACCTTGCCTCTGAAGTGATGAAATAGGATATGAAATATGAGAGAAGTTTATGATGAACCTCCTATACTAACTTGCTATCCCCATAAATGATCTAACCTCTTCCACATTTCTAGGAACTTCCCACCCCATGATAACTCTTATCTTTTATGGATCCATTGTTATACATTCCTTGGAGACCACATGCCCCAAGTAATGTAGCTCTGTCTGAAAGAAACTGCATTAACTGATATTAGCATACAACTTATGCTCTCTCAGCAATCTCAATATTGTTGCTAAATGTTCAACACGCTCTTCCTCATTCTTAGAATATATCAATATATCATCAGTGAACACAATAACAAACTTGTCTAGATAAGGACGCAACACACTATTCATGAAGCACATAAAAGTAGTTGTAGCATTAGTCAAGCCAAATGGAACTACAACAAACTCATAATTCCCATACCTGGTCTGCAAAGAAGTCTTGTAGATGTCCTCTTCTTTAATGCGTACATGATGATATCCTGATCTCAAGTCAATATTTGAGAACACTACTGTTGTTGGGCATGGAATCCCCCCCAAGGCATGTTTTGGGGCTCAAAGCCCAAGTCTTGACCCAATATTGTTGTAAAGCTCCGTGAATTCTGAGCACAGAGAGCGAAAAGTATGATAGAGTCACAGGGTTGTCTGCCCTAGTTTTTTAATGTAATGTCAAATGGATAGACCTACCCATGGTGCACAGACCATGGAATTGTATAAATAGAGCGAGGCTCTAAGTGTAAAGAGGGAGAGAATAGTAGAGAAGAATAACAAGTCTAAGTGGTTGAGTCACGAGGGTAAAGTGTGTCTTTGGGTCGTAGAGTAGGAGAAGGATCTGCAGCTGAGTGCGCAGGGTGGAGTCGAGTCTATAACTGAGGAAGAAATTAATAAAGAGAAGTTCTATCATAATTTTGTGTTTCTGTTCTTAGGTTAATGAATGATTGATATAATTTGCAAATACATTGTTTATTTAGTACGTGCACCTGTATGAATGGTTGATATTGTTAAGTATACTTAAAGCACTCAAGTAGGCAAAGTTAATTAACTAACGGTGGAATACCATTGAGGTCTTGGGTAACAACACAGAGCGCGATGTTCAGCCCCTTGGTAGGGCTAAGCGAAGGTAGTATATCAGGCTACGAGGTATGGAAAGGTGCGCGTAGAAACTTGCGCATAGGGGCAAACCGTGGACAACTGGAACTCATCAAACATCTCTAGGGTGCAGAAACCTAGTTCTAGCACCCTCCCATACTACTTCAGGTGAGACCTCAGTCCGTGCTCCATGGACTATTGCCGAAAGGGCTAGTAATACTGGGATATTTTTGGCTAAATCAACTCTGAACCTGGGTCAAGCCCCAATAAGCCAACAAATGGTTCCATTGCTAGGACCGAGATCTGCATAAGAGATGTCTGATGTTGTATCACTGGAATTCGACAAAGAAAGGAATTGAAGAGTGGTTGGATAGGCATATTCACAAGTTCATGGTGCAAGAAAACATGAATATGCAATTATCGAAGGAAGAGTGGTTAGATTGCTACTTATATACAGAAATCCATGAAATTTTCTTTGCATCCTTCCTCTCTGAGTTGTACGAGTGGATTGCAAAGCTAGCAGATAGTCAAGGAAGGTGTAGGCTCGACAAATCTATTGTGTGGACTCCAGAGTTCGTGCGCAAACTGGAAGCATCAGAAGATAAGATCCCGCGCACTGTGGATCACTAGCCCGACCAAATTATAGGGGGATTTATCACTGAGTTCGTGGTAGATACTTCAGTCATCTATAGTGAGGCAGAACGATGCTTCCTTAAAGGACCGCAAGGTAAGTACGTTAAATCTTTGAACACTTGGATGAAACCAGCTCACAAAAAGAAAGAAAAGATAGATGAATTCCTTAGAAATAAGCCTCTTCGAGGGGACAACCTCCTTTACATTACACAAATGAACAATTCTTGGATTATACAAATGACAAGACCTCAGTTCTATATATAGGAGTCTAAGGGGTCATAATATGATCAGAGCCAACATAACAATAATAATGTAAGGGAACAATAATAACAATAATGGGCTTCTATGGGGCACAATAATGACAATATGGGGACTACATGAGCACAACAATATAATAAGGGGGTTGTACTAATAACAATAAGGGGTTACACTAGTAGTATAGGGACCTAACATGCCCCTCTCCTTCAAAACATGTTGTCCTCAATGCTTGAGTAGTTCTTGATGCTTCTGTATAAATTCTTGTCCTCCCATGCAAAATATTCAGTGGGTAAGTTCTTCCACTTGATGAGATACTCTGAAATTGATCTTTTTCATAGCTTTCGATTTCTCAGTTCTGTGACTGCTTCATGTTCCAATATGATTTTTCCTTCCTTGTCAAGTTCTTGCAACACTGTTTGAACTGGGATCTTCTGCAACTTTTGAATGAGTTCCCACTTTGTTATAGACATATTTGGGCACTGCAACCCCAATCACATATGTACATAAAACAAGGGCTTCTGAGTCCCTAAAAGTGTTGTTTCATACCCTAAAGGAACAAGGACAACTGATTACATCATCTCCCAGAAGTTCTCCACAAAAAACTACTCAGAACTGGTCAAAACTGGACCATACAGACTGCTCAGTGCAGAGGGTGCAATGTATCTCACCTGCGCAGTGAAAAAAGTGCGATGCATACTGAAAATCCCTTCTGTAGGGTGTGATGGGCGAGATTTGACAAATGGCAGAGACAGTTTGCAAGGTGGATGAACATTGAATCTTCTAGAAACTTCTCTTGTGACACTTGCCTCTCTGAATTCGCCCAGGGATGAGTAAGAGATCATCAATCTCCAAGTGGAATCAATAACTATTAGAGAGAAGACACTAATCAAAATCCCATAAGTTGGCTCACCCACCTGCAGTCATCTATATATGCATCCCTCATCCCAAAGATCCAGAGGCTGGAATCTTGTATCTTGTAAGGAAGTGCTATTGGTTTCTTGGTGGAATATCATAGTGTTGGGTGATCTAAGCTTTTCATGAGGTGAAGAAAGGCTTTCTTGCTGGGAGGATGATGCTGGGTCAGATCAATGGGTTGTAATCCTCTCTTATAATCTCTATATCAATAAAGTTAGTCAATTTTTCCTCCACATTCTTGTATGTTTGCTAATATATGTATTTGTGTGGTCAATATATATCTAGTCCTATATTGTTTATGATTGTATATCTCTGCACTTTGAAGGTATTATGCTACGTTTTACAGGTACTCTTTGAAGTGAAGTGGTCAAGGGAGGAGCGGCAAAGATCCGTCAAAGAGGAGAAGGAACAAGCAGAGAACTAAGCGAAAGATTGAGGTTGGTATTCTTTGCTCCTCTCTTATCTACTTCTCGTAAAGGAAAACGAAAGTAAATTTAATATGTTTGTTTCTAAGATAGCTACTCGTCTTAGTGGGAATAGCAGCTTTTCATAGACACTAGATTTCCTGATAACAAAATGGAGACTCCACTGGGGAGTGAATAGCTTGTTTGCTTGTCTATATTTGTTTGTTTTATAAACTTACAGATGGAGCTTGAAGTCAAGCCAGCTAGCCTTCGAACTGCATTTGCTATGCAAGTGAAAAGTAGATCAATGCTGCTTCAGTCTATCTTCGGGTTTTGTTTATAAACTGAACAATCGATTTGCAAACATCCTAATTGCCCTGGTGGTGGCTCAAGTAGCCTCATTAGATTATCCCCTGTGATTTGCATTTACTGACTATCATTTGCTCAGCTTAAATCCCTGAACTGAGCTGCAAACTATGACCAAGAACCAAGTTGAAGTCTCGTCCCTGGACCATTGCACCTTCTCTTCTTGGGAATCTGGATGCATCACACCTCCCATGTGCAGTAGGTGAGATGCATCGCTCTTTCCCTGTGTTACAGGTGCGATGATCAAATAAGACCTCTTCTGCTTCCAGATTTTGGTTTTTTGTTCACTCTCTTCAACTTTATTAAGGAGTTTTGCTGTTTGTGATCAGTATACCACTGTAGAAAATCCCTTCCTTTGATTGATTAAGCCTCCATAGTACAAAGAACTGTAAATGTTTTTATGTATTGTTTGCCATTTACGGTTCTCCTTTACAAAGAACTAGCATAATCAAACTGTCGTCTTTTGATTTGGAAGTGTTACAAGTGTCGTTTTCAGTCAAAGAAAAGAATCCTACTGTTCTTGGTGGTCGATTACACTGTTACTCTTGTATTTGATTTGGATTAATAGTTTTTCAAGTGTCGAAAATAGTTTTCAATTCAAAATCACAAAGTGTCGTCAATATCTTCATTTCATTTTTTGAAAAGAAAATCGTTAGTACTGTTGCTTGAAACGATTCAGATTTGTACTTAGCATTATTTTTGTCATTCACACATTAAGAAAGCAAAAACAAATACATGCATGTGCATTTGCATTTAGACTGCTTGTTGATTTTGATTTAGGACAGTGCATCTAGTGTGTGCTCTTTGCTCTATGTTGAAACAATCTCATTTCTATTTCCTTAGTAGCTAGGATTTTCATTGCAAAAAGAAGATTAAACGATTGTTTATCATCTTAGATTGCATATTAGGAATTGTATATCTACATCACGCGGTGAGACTGAAAGGCAAACTTCTTAAGAAATATCAACTATAAAATAAATTCAATGAACATAAAAACGCTTTGGAACCCAATGCACAACATTTAGAAGTCTAGGCTAGAGACGTATTCTGGCGTCGTAAAGCTTGGTAACTATCGTTTTCATTGTAGGTTGGGTGATTCCTGCTCTTGAGACGACAAGTGCCAGTATGGACTTGTGCTCTCACGTACCGTCGAGTATATATTGGGAGACCACAATAGGCTATATCCTTTATCCTTAGGAATCCGTGTCTACCGCCCTATCGATCGCAATGCACTGAACACAACATTTGGGAAGATTGACTACCGTACCATAAAAAGTATTCTGCAGTTTTGCGATTGGATTGGTAATCCCTCTGTCTAGATTTCCAGAGTAGTCTCTTTCGTTCCTTTTTAGACTCCTTAAAGGAAAAGGTCCATCTGAGCACTTGTCACTTCAGGCTCATTAAAAATCGAAGGCGACTAGAGTCATCTTTAGCTTTTTCTCGACTCTTAAAAATTGAAAAAGCAAGTTATGTCAAAGCATCTAAAATTCATTAAATTTGGAATCACTCTTTCCCCTTTATTTTGAGTTGATCAAGTAATCCGCAATCATGGAAGAAAGTCAATCAAAACCCCATCGTTCGCGGAGATTAACGAGTCAACCATCTTTGACTCTGGAAACGAAACCATTCCGTACAAAGCGAACTCGCTTAACTGGCTCAAAGTCCCTTGGTTTGCTTGGAACTTGTGCTCCAACATCCTCAGGGACTCTGGTTACTCCAACCATCTCTGGTACCTCTACCTTTATAGAATAAGTTCCGCGGGCACAAGAGGACATTAGAACTGATCCTAGTGTAATGCTAAACGCTTCTATTCTTGAATCGGCTCCATCTACAGCGAATTCAGAAGGTGTTACCCCTCCAACAACTGTCGTTGTAGAATCTATACCTTCTTCGGTACCAGAAATATTTTACAGACCTGACGGTCTACCTCTCCCACCTAGATTGATTGCAATAGAAGAGATTGTGGAGGATCCTCCATCCAATTCTCCATTACATTTTGGAGCCGGGATCACCCTATATTCTTCGTCATCAGAATTTTGTCTCCCTTCATCACAAGTTCCTGTAGAATCGCTAGGAAATATTTTGGATAGGCTAGATATGTCTGAACATCCGTCGACATCTAGGACTGTGTCATTTGACGCAACAGCAGCAGAACTTCCTGCTGCTACTCCAACAATGTTCGCCGGTGTACCATCTATCCCAACTAGCTCTCAACCACTAGATGGAGTCCATCCAGGGACTGTTTTGACAGTATGGTCTGTTCCCGTTTGTTGATCTGGAATAATATCTGGAATCTCTTATGTTGAGTCTCAACAAATTGATCCTTAGCAACAGTATCAATTTGGGCAGTCCAATCCCCAAAGGCCAATCATTCCTTTGAACACTGGATTGCCACCATATGGGGGGCAGTATGCCCTTTCATTATTTCCTCTGGGAGAACAACCATATGGGAGTTTGCAACAGAATTCGGGTCATGCTGGAATTACATCTAGTGGTTGCGTGCCAATACTGCCTCAACAACCAAGAGTTGTATACTCAATGCAACAGATCCTACCTGTGTCAAATATCCCCACTACACCAGACATTGTGACAGTGTCACAAGTACAAGTTTTGCTTGTTATATGTCAACCTCAAGTTTCTCAGGTCGTAATACAACAGTCTCCTATCTCCACGACACAACCACAATCACCGATTAGTGGCTCCCTAACCGGAGTGACCCAGGTTCAAACAGGTACTATTACCCCTCATCTTGGTCAAATAGCCAGTATTGGACAACAGCAAATGGTTTCACAACCATGGCTGGTGCAATATCAACAATCACAATTCCAACAAGCTTACCAAGGATTTGAGCAACAAATCTTTGCAAGTAATGGGCAGCCGTATATTCAAAATGGTCAACATCAATCATTCCATAATGGTTATGCTCATCAACCTTACCAAAGTTATCAGCATCAAATGCATTATGCTAGTATGCAAAGACCCACTACTCAGGCAATACCATCTCATCCTGGGTATGCTTCGCCGAACCTGAATCAACAGTTTCCCTTTGTGGCGACTTTAGAGTTACCGGATCTAAATCGGCTGATAAACGATCCAATTGCTTATGCCCCTTGGTGGCCTGCGATTCCTCATAAACGTCCATTAGATATTCCTAAATTTAATGGAAATCCGGGTGAAGACCCATTGAATCATGTGATGACCTTTCATATGTGGTGTTCATCCAACACTCTAAATGATGATTCAATTAGGCTTCACCTTTTTCAACGAACTTTAACTGGTCCAGCAACAAAATGGTACATTGAATTTCCTAGAGATTCATTTGATAACTTCTGCACCCTTGCCACAACCTTTTTAACCCATTTTTAGTTACCCATAAAGTATGAAACAGGAATAGAACTTCTTACCAATTTCAAACAGACGATAGCCACTCACATATCTAATCATATCCATGAGTGGCGACGTCGTCGTAGAATGGTAAAAACGTATGTTCCTGATCAGCTATTAGCTGAATGGTTTATTAATTCATTGTTACCTTCTATCATAGAAGATGTGGCAAAGGGAGGATTCGTCACTGAAGAGCAAGTCATTGCTCGTGCGCAATATCTAGACTTGATCTATACTTAGTCTGGCACGCTCTGTGACAAAATCCCTGATGCTCCTAAACCGGAATTTTCCATTCCTCCTCCTCCTAAATCAAACAAAGACTCTCATGCTGGCGATGGTGTGATAGGTATGACTAGCACGAAAAATAGAAAGGCTACATCAAAGAAAGCTCGCACGGTTTCTAGTCAAAATGCAAATGAATAACTTCTCACCTTGGAGGTAAATGCCGTGTCGACTGACAAAGGCAACAAACTGAAGCAACTGAGGGGCAAGAAGTAAAAGAAAGGGAAAAAGAAGAAACAGGAGGAGTCGTCTCTTGAAAAACCTTCTGCAATCCCTTCTGGAGATAGGAAACCAAGTCATCCATGCTTTATATGCGATGAGGATCATTGGACAAAAGATTGTCCACATAAATTTGAGCTTAGAAAAATCTTGAAGAGTTCAAAAACCTTGGCGGTATTGACTGATATGTTTCCAAATCCAGGAACAAATCTGGTTGCTAGTGATAGTGCTTCCCCGTCCCAAGTGCTTATGTTGTCTGTTTCAAAGCAGCAAAATGATGCTTTGATATCAACAAGGAATAAAGATTATGGAAATCCACAGCTGTCGAATAAAAAGGCTAATGATCAACCTAGTAGTTTGATGACAACTTCGACCGAAGTTGTTCCACCCATCATTCTTGAACTAATGATAAAGCCACCAAAGGGAGTAGTACACAAATCAACATTTAATCCTCGTGCCAGAGCAGCACAACATTATAATATAATGGAGGATCTAGCCCAATCGTCATCCGCTATGTCGACACTTGAGGTACTGCAAAATTGCCCCTCCCAAAAGTAGGATTTATTATCAGCAATAGGTGGGATTGACCCAACGGATTCCAATCTTGTGGCCTTTAATCATAAAGGATATGACCCTTAGTTACCAGCTCAACTAGCTTTCCTTATTCAAGTGAAATCCCTCAAAAAAGCTGTTCATTGAACAATTATTGATGGGGGGCATCTACATGTATTATGTCGATGAGTTACTGGAAACATTTGGGCTCACCACCCTTTTCGTGATCGTCAACGACGTTAAAAGCATTTTATGGGTGAACATACACTCCATACAGGATTTTAAGTAACTTTCAAGTCGAACTAGGGGGCAAGGCAGTAGAGATTGATGTTGAAGTTATCGACAGAAACCTCGATTACAAAATCCTAGGCATATGAAGAAATGCCAGGCATTGACTCGAGCATAGTTGAACACGAAATTAAGATGTATCCAGATGTCAAACTGGTACGACAACGACTTCGGTAGGTGCAGCCCAAAAAAGCTGCTACCATCAAGGCAAAATTTGAAAAACTTCTCCATGTTCGTTTCATTTACTCTGTTCCTCTAACCGATTGGGTATCAAATATTGTTCCTATAATGAAAAAGAAAGGAACGATAAGAGTGTGCGTTGATTATAGGGATGTAAATCAAGCTTTTCCAAAGGACAACTACCCTACACCCTTCATTGACCAGATAATTGATGAATGCACCGGATGTGAAGTCTTTTCATTTATGGATGGATTTTCTGGGTATAATCAAATAAATATCCACCCACAGGACCAGTCAAACACTGCATTCATTTGTCCGTGGGGCACATTCGCTTACCACAAGCTACCTTTTGGTTTAAAGAACGCAGGGGCAACCTTTCAGAGGGCAATGAATTATTCCTTCCATGACATCAAGAACATCATTCAACCATATCTCGACGATCTTCTAGCTCATTCAAGAAAGCGGACCGATCATCCACAGCATTTGAGAGAGATATTTCTACGTTGCCAACACTACAAGATACGACTCAATCCACACAAATGTGTGTTTTGTGTCAGTTCTGGTCATTTACTTGGATTTGTAGTTTCAAAAGACGGGATTGGTCGTTTACTTGGATTTGCAGTTTCAAAAGACGGGATTTGTCTCAACCCCTATAAGGTTCAAGCAATCATTGATTTGCCTCCACTTTCAAATTTGCTTCAGATTCAGAAACTCCAAGGGAAAGCAAACTTTTTGAGGAGGTTCATTCCAAATTACGTCGAACTTGCTAAAGGTTATACTCGTCTGTTGAAAAAAGAAGTACCCTTCATCTGGGATCAAGTTGCGCAAGCTTCCTTTGATGCTTTAAAGGAATCCCTAATAAAAGCATCATTAATGTATGCTCCTGATTATCAAAAAGACTATAACTTGTATCTGGCTGCATCAGATACGACCATAGCAATGGTTTTAGTTCAAGAAGACAATGGAATTGAACATCATGTCTATTATTTAAGCTGAAACTTAAATGATATGGAAAGCAAGTACTTGTATGTTGAAAAGTTAGCTCTCGCAGCTGTTCAAGCGATACAGAGATTTCGACACTATATCCTCTTTCGAAAAACTACCATTTTGTCAGCTTGCAACCCCATGACTTATATCTTGTCGCGACAATTATTGGGGGGCAAATATTCCAAATGGATAGAAATTTTGCAAGAGTTTGATCTGGAATTCGTAAAATCCAAATCAAAGAAATCTGTGGTTTTCGCGGAGTTACTATGCGATCTCTCATCGTCGTCCAACGATTCAACATCCAATGCAACAATCGTGGATGAATCTTTGTTTCTGATATCTTCAAGTGATCTGTGGTATGGAGATATAATCATCTATCTCCAGACCGAAACATATAGGTCTAATACCTCTCATTTGGAGCAACAACGTACTCGATACCAAGCAAAAGACTACATGATCGTCGGTGATACACTTTACCATCATGGTATCGATATAGTTCTGTGGAGGTGCCTCACCCATGAGGAGGCTGAAAAATTCTTGAATGATTGTCATTCAGGCGTGTGTGGGGGGCATCAATCTGGTTATGCTATAGCGCAAAAGATTTTACAAGCAGGGTACTTCCGGCCAACAATGTTCAAAGATTGCATAACCGCAATCAGAAGTTGCCATGCTTGTCAAATCTTCAACCGCAAAACCAGAATACCACCTGCGCCTCTACAGCCAGTAGTCGTTGTTGGGCCATTCGCCAAATGGGGCATAGATTTCATGACATGTAACCCCACCTCGGCTGGGGGGCATGGGTATATCATAGTTGCAGTTGACTATTTTACAAAATGGGCCAAGGTGATGCCTACATTAAACAACAGCGGCAAAACGGCTGCTCTTTTCTTTTTCAATCATGTAGTCTCCAGATTCGGTGTTCCACAAGCTATAGTCACAGATCATGGATTGCATTTTCACAATCACATGATGGTTGAGTTCGCTGCCAAATTAGGACTGTGCCACGACAGCTCTACTCCATATTATCCGCAAGCTAACAGGCAATTTGAAGCAATCAACAAAGTCTTGAAGCGCATGTTGCAAAGGATGATTAGAGTCCATAAATGGAGTTGGCACGTAATCCTGTACTCAGCCCTCTGGGCATATCAGACATCGGTGAGAAATGCGACTGGGTTTACACCCTTTCAGCTAGTGTATGGCCTGGAAGCAATCTTACCAGGTTAGTGCGAAATCTCGTCCCTCAAGCTCGCAGTCGACCTTCTCCCCAGAACTTCAAAAGAGGAGGCTTGTTTCTTGGAATTAATCCAAATGGATGAAACCCGTTGTGATACTGCCTTGGCTAACGAAGCCCATAAGAAACGGGTCAAAGCGTAGTTTGACAAGAATGTCAAACCTCGTGTCTTCTCAGAAGGTGACCTAGTCTTACTTTACGACCAGGAGTCTGATACGTTAGGAGTAGGTAAGTTCAAGTCTTTATGGATGGGCCCCTATATTGTCAAGCGAGTATTGGCAAAAGGAGCCTATGAGTTAGTTGATTATGATGGGATTCCACTGGCGCAACCCCGCAACGGGTTGTACCTTAAGCGTTACTATGCTTAACTCGGTATAGTAACCCCTATGCTTTTGTTACATTTTTGTTTTTGCTAAGAGCAATTGTTTTTGGTTAGGTAATCCACTTTTGCATTTGTTACAGATGTCGAACCCATTGGAATCATTTGTTGGATATGCCAACGGAGCAAGTCATAGTTTGCAAAGCCTATCTTCTGCGGCCTAGGCCATTTTTGATCCAAGCGGTGAGTTAGTAAGTTTCAGAGGGGTATGTATTGGCCAATCAATGAACAACATCGCTGAATACATCGCGTTGATAGAGCTCCTCTCTGATGCCATCACACATGGCATATGCCGACTTGTTGTCAGGCTAGACTCACATCTCGTCATTCTACAACTCATCGGTATCTATTTTGTATGGAATCCAGCTATCTATCGCATGTTCCTAAGGGTCAAGATTTTGGAAAGACAGTTCAATTCTATCCAATATCAACATATTTCCAGAAACTTAAACACATTAACAGATTCACTAGCAAATTATGTGTTAGATAGACATTTGCGACATTTATAAAAGAAAATCATTTCATCATCATTTGCATCAAGATCATGTAACTTAACCAAGAATGAAGCTCCGAAAATATATATATAATATATAATATATAATATATATATATATAATAATTATATATATATAACTGTTTATGGTTTACACATAGTGTTCTGTGTCCAAGACAAAATCGGTCAAATGACCCAAAAACTCAAAATGCTAGGGGGCACCCTAGTCTAATGATGCTGGTGATAACAAGTCACCACCTATGCAATCATGTGTAAAAGCCTAGTCCATCGACATGGCACGCCAGTAGTATGTCGCTGCAATCTCAGAGACAGCTCGTTAGTCCTCACATTCGGGATACCGAGAGTGAGGCCTTCGATCTGATCCTGCAATGCTACAAGAGTCTTGGCCACATCTAGGTCATGAAGGACAACCCTCCCTACAGCCTCTCTTGCTAGAATGATAGCTGGTGCTCTTAGATGCACTGCTGGTCGCACCGGTCCGATATCTGCATGAGCACATGAGTTTTGATTAGTCTTGATAAAAGAGAGCACACGAACATTATAAAAGCAATAAACAGGGATATGATCAGGGATTTTACCTATAGCACTCCACTGTTCACCATCCAGCAGCACCAAATCTGGGTCACCCCAGAAATCCATACCAACATATGGACACTCAGCATAAACCATCTCCTGATAGTTGAACCACTCAAATAAGGCATCAGAGAAAGAAACATGTGGCTAACCAGCATGTCGGGCCATAATGTCAACCCATCTCTGCATCTGTGGCTCAGTCGGTGGCGGCAAACCAAGTGAAATGTACTGTGGCTACATAAGTGGGATCTTCTCCAAGGCGAAAGCGGTCAAAATGGAACCATAACCAAAGTTCTTAGATCACCCATTTTTCACCTTGGCGAGTTGTTCTTTTATCACCGGAAGTACTGCATCACACCAGTTAAACACCTTTTGTTCAAGGCATTCTAAGGCATACTGCATATAGGACCTGTTGG
Organism: Pinus taeda; assembly: GCA_000404065.3. NCBI lineage: Eukaryota > Viridiplantae > Streptophyta > Pinopsida > Pinales > Pinaceae > Pinus > Pinus taeda. Next base: position 14,357 of record APFE030376768.1, on the reverse strand, counting down.
CCAAGTGAAGGGTCGCACTACCAGTTAGTCTAGCAAAGATGAACATGATGGTCCTCAAAGACCGGTCAGGGATGTTGATCTTGCCATCCCTACTCGGCTGAGATCCTTCTCTACATTATTGGCGAATATAATCCCTCACGGATTCGCCCCCACGGGCGGAACTTGATAGTGAGAGAGGGGCACCACGCCTCGATAAACCAGTCAAAAAGTAGATGTCCACAACAGTCAAGGGGATGGATTTGCCTCTGATTTGGAACACTTGGTTGGTAGGATCCCATGCGTCAAGGAAATATTGCAACAAGTTGATTTGTTGCCTCATGCTAGAGATGCAGAAGAACTTGAGCAAACCACAGCTCCGCAATGCAGTTACCGTACCCAGATCATGTAAAGCAACCATGTCCTCTTCTTCATGCTCATATTCTCACCATGTAACAACCATTCTTCTCTGATGAATCTCTGAAAACAAACAAGAGAAGAGTCAGGATCCTGATTTGGCAAAAAACAGGCAAGATTTCCATGAAAAAATAGTGCACAAGTTTCCCTCCTTGTGCCCATCGCACCCCAGCTATGTACTGGGAGTGATGCATACTGACTAGCCAATGGCCAGCCCAATATGCATCGCACCTTTCGATATACACAGGGTGCGATGGGGGTAGAACAAATTGTTCAAACCCTAGAGGCTCAGAAAAGCAGGGAAACATGCTCAGAATTCAAAAAGGAAAGAATGCAACTGAAAAGCACAGGTTAAGCTCCTACCTGGTCCAGACGGCACCAAGAATCATCCACAGAATCTCTCGGAATCAGCTAGTGAAAATCAAGGGGAAAGCACCTCCAAAACTCCAATAATCTCAAGCTCAAATGAAATGGTAAAATGAGGGGTAAAAAACTACTTTTAAGTCACTTTTCACGTAATTTGAGTAGGGCATTAGTGTTTTAACTCATTTTTCAAGCATGTATTCTCATTTCTAATCATTTTGATGGAGCAATTGAATAGGTAGTACGACCGTCAAAAGAACATAGTGTTAACGGTGGGTCGAATATCAATGACCATTATCATGAGCAGTTTTTATGCGAAGTTCAAGCTCGTTAAAAATTAAGCCTAAGCAATGAGCAAATGTTTCCCCAGTGTTTAAGCTCATTAAAAAATGAACAAATCTTTGGTAAATAACCATTATGAATGCATTATCATCAGCTTTTTGAGCCCTGGTCGTGTTCTTACCATCACCTCCACTCTGTTTTAGCCGATCATATGCCTCCATTTGATTGTTTAACTTTTTGAGGAACAGCTGCGACGAGTGATTTTGTTAGCCATCCTTGTGACACTGCCATGATTGGAAAATTCCAACCCTTACCTGCAATTAGCAGCTACCCAAAAATATCACTTGTTCCTCAAAACGAGTCTCCTTTAAGCTCTTTTCATCTGACTTGTAAAATATGAAAAGATTGTCGAGCAATTGGCCTCTCCAACTCATTAAAGCTACCAGAAGTACTATCCCTCCTCTAGATTTTAATATTTTTGGACCTGAGGGATTATTATACAAAAAGATCGAGCGCTTGTCTTGTTCGGCTCGTTAAAACTATCGAAAATTCATCCATTTCATATTATTTTATACTTTTTCGGACTTAAGGGATTATATGACGAAAAAAGATTACTGGAGTTTCCTTTCCATCCCTTTTCAGACTCTCTAAAATTGAAAAAGGACCAAGTTGTCTTTGTCGTTAAACTCGTTAAGACCAATAGCGACAAACTTGTCCATAGGGACAAGAATGAGTTTCACTGTCGCTAGGCTCGTTAAAACATAGTGACGGGTTTGACCGAAGGGAAAATTATAGAACAAGCATATGTTATCCTCCTCAAGCTTGATAAAAATAAAGAGGTACTGGTC
>APFE030376768.1:0-10796 GCA_000404065.3 Pinus taeda | reverse complement strand
AGAAGCTGACTCACCCCCCTGCAATCATCTATATATGGATCCCTCATCCCAAAGATCCAGAGGCTGGAATCTTGTATCTTGTAAGGAAGTGCTGCTGGTTTCTTGGTGGAATACCATAGTGTTGGGTGATCTAAGCTTTTCATGAGGTGAAGAAGGGCTTTCATGCTGGGAGGATGACACTGGGTCAGATCAATGGGTTGTAATCCTCTCTTCTAATCTCTATATCAATAAAGTTATTCAAGTTTTTCTCCACATTCTTGTATGTTTGATAATATATGTATTTGTGTGGTCATTATATATCTGGTCCTATATTGTTTATGATTGTAAATCTCTGCACTTTGAAGGTATTATGCTACTTTGACTTTACAAGTACTCTTTGAAGCGGAGTGGTCAAGGGAGGAGTAGCAAAGATCCATCAAAGAGGAGAAGGAACAAGTAGAGAACCAAGCGAAAGATCGAGGTTGGTATTATTTGCTCCTCTCCTATCTACTTTTCGTAAAGGAAAACGAAAGTAACTTTAATCTGTTTGTTTCTAAGATAGTTACCCGTCTTAGTGGGACTAGCAGCTCTGCATAGACACTAGATTTCCCGATAGCACACTCCTTTGGGCATATGGATATATGTAAGGCCTGATGTTTGGAGGAACACTTCGTGGAATCAAATGAATAGCATGATCATGATCACGAATAGGTGGGAGGCCTTTGGGAGTCTCAAATACCTTGGAATGATTGTCCAAAATGTTTTAGAGATCTGGAGAAATACATGATTTCGATGTGGCATCCTCTAGTGAAAATAATTGTGCAATTACACCCTATTTTCTAGGTTTTCCTTCGATTCCCCTCAATTCAACTTCCTTTCCTTCCCAAAAAAAATTGAAGAAAATTTCTTCAAAATTAAAAGCTATCGTACCAAAAGATTGTAGCCATTGGACTCCTAGTAAAACATTAGCACTACCCATTGGAATGGAAAGCATTGGGCTATTCAATACATATTTTCTTATGGATAGATTGATATTATGGAACTTTCCAGAGCAATTTATGGTTCCTCCACTTGAAACCATCACTTGACACTCTGATGCTGGATATAGGAAGCAATTCAATTCCTTGGCTATCTTACAATCAATAAAATTATGGGTACTGCCTAAATCAATCAACACTCTTACCTTTTTAATCTTGATATGTCTTTCTATCTTGATATTTTGAGGAGTGGTAATTTCTTCCAATGCATTACAAGATATGGTCGGATTGATTTCTTGAGACTTGATGTGATCTTTCAATTCTTGAACATTTTTCTTCTTGATATGTCCTTCTATATTGATAGTTTGAGGAGTGGTAATTCTATACAATGCATTACAAGATATGGTCGGATTCATTTCTTCTTTCTCGATGTGATATTTCACTTCTTGAACCTTTTTCTTCTTGATATGTCCTTCTATATTGAGAGTTTTAGTAGTGGTAATTCTTTCCAATGCTTTACAAGATATGGTCGGATTCATTTCTTCTTTCTCTGGGGTTGGTTCCTAGTGTATATACTCTTCTTTTGATGTTTCTTGATCCTTTTCTTCCTCCTCTCCATAATCAATGTAAATTAATTTCTTCTCAACACACTTTTGACCTTTAATGTATTTGTTATCACAATTGTAACAAAGCCCTTTTTCTCCTCTTCCTTCCAATTGTTGTGGTGTAACCCTTGTAGGTTGTGGAAGGCTAGGAGAAACAACACTTCCATCTTTATAGTTGTGAGGGGTAGACTTCCTTGTTGCCATAATTTTGCTTTCCACTTTGTAACAAATCCCCTTTTCTCTTTTTTCTTCCAATTGTTGTGGTGTTTCTCTTTGTATCCTCATAATGTGCTATCATTTCCTCCATGAAAATTGACTACATAACAAGTTTTTTACGAGAACAAAGCCCTTTATACCATAAAAATTGATTTGATTCTAAATATGAAGGTGCAATACATACCTTTTGTAACAGTTCTACACCATGTAGATCAAAATATTGCTCCATCTATAGTATCCAATTTACTGGATCCTTTCCATCAAACTTCCTCATATCGCCTTTTCTTGATTTCAAGAGCTCGATCTTGAAATGATCGTAACTCTGTACTTTCAGATCTCAAAGTTCTGAATTTGTCTCTTGCAGTAGCCATCTTAGTCCTCTTTCTAACCCCACAAGTCTGATTAGAATTTGATTCTCCAAGAAAGCGTTATGCCCAATCTCCTAAGACGACCGGACTATATAATGTTTCAGTAGAGCTAACTTGTACGACGTACCACGTGTCACTATTTCAACCTTCGGATCTAAAAATTTTGCACAGAAAATTATAGTCCATCCTCTTTTTGTAAATTCTTACGAAATTTCAATTTGTTGCTCAGAGAGAAAGTTATGGCGATTTTCCCAAGGTCACCTGTTTAGAATGTAATTCGGGAGTATGCAAAAACCATAAATTCCTCAGATCATATATCTGAAAATATAGCAAGACAAGATCTCAATTCAGACTCGAGATTCAAAACGATTTCTTCTCAAATGGGCTTTTTCTTTAGCTTATGAAACTTTGTAGCAAAAAGGTTATAGCGAAAATACCTCGATGACCTATTTTAGATGAAATTATTGAGCTTGCAAAAACCCTAACTTCCTCATATCATATCTCCTAAAATATAGTGAGACAAGATCTAAAATTTGGACGCCTGGTTCAACAAGATTTCTTCTCAAATGTTTTTTTTTTAGCTCCTAAAATATTGCAGAAAAAAAGTTAGCGAAAATACCATGATGACCTGTTTGGACCAGCGAAACCCTAGAATCCAATGCTCTGATACCAAATGTTATGAAAGCAGCTCACAAAAACATAGAAAAGATAGATGAACGCCTTAGAAATAAGCTTCTTTGAGGGGGCAACATCCTTTACATTACACAAATGAACAATTCTTGGATGATACAAATGACAAGACCTCATTGGAGTCTAAGGGGTCATAATATAATCAGAGCTGACATAACAATAATAATGTAAGGGCACAATAATAACAATAGTGGGCTTCTATGGGGCACAATAATAACAATACAGGGACTACATGGGTACAAAAATATAATAAGGGGTTGTACTAATAACAATAAGGGGTTACACTAGTAGTATAGGGACCTAACAGGCCAGTAGTACCGGGATTTGTTTCGCTAAATCAACTCTGAACCTGGGTCAGGCCCCAATAAGCCAACAAATGGTTATGTTGCCAAGACTGAGATCTCCATAAGAGATGCCTGATGTCATACCATTGGAATTCGACAAGGAAAGGAATTGAAGAGTGGCTGGACATGAAGATTCACAAGTTTGGGGCGTAGGAAAAAAGGAATCCGTGATTATCGAAGGAAGAGTGGTTAGATTGCTACTTATGTACGAAAATCCATGAAATTTTCTCTACATCCTTCCACTCTAAGTTGTACGAGTGGATCGCGAAGCTATTAGATAGTCAAGGAAGGTTTAGGCTCGACAAACCTATTGTGTGGACTCCAGAGTTGGTGTGCAAACTGGAAGCTTCAAAAGATAAGATCATGCACAATGTGGATCACTGGCTCAATCGAATTATAGGGGGATCTATCACCGAGCTCGCGGTAGATACTTCAGTTAGATATAGCGAGGCAAAAAGACGCTTCCTCAAAGGATCGCAAGGTAAGTACATTAAATCTTCGAACACTTGGATTAAAATGCTATTGTGTGAAAAGCAGGTTATGCGAATAAATTGATGTTTGGGGCTACGCGAAGTGGGAGGATCTACAAAACTAGAAACTAGCCCCTTGATCTCACCTCCGCGAGAAAGCAAGGAAGAGCTTGCGAAGGTTTCACCAAGAAGTGTGATCAGTTTGATAAAGAAACGAATTTCGCGCATACCATCCCCACGTACACCACCACCAGTTTCACCATCTTCACCCCCATCTTCACCCACACCACCTCCACCACCACCACAATTCAAAATTGCGAAAGAAATAAAGTTGCCTGTGTTCAAAGGAGTAGGGAACAAAGATCCAGACCAAATTTGGTTCATGGTAAAGGATGTATGGGAAGTGGAGGGAGTCACAGATGACAATATAAAGAAAAAAAGCTGGTCAGCACTTTGCAGGATCACGCATTGATGTGGTACATTAAGCATTCTAATGACAATCCAAACACAGGGATCGCAGATATCCAAGCAGCGCTAAACAGGGAATTTAGTGGGCCAAAATCAAAGACACAATCAATTATTAGATTTAAGGAGATCATGATGCTTCTAGGCAAGACCCCCTGGGAGCTAGATCAGAAACTGAAGTGTATGATTCGTGAAACCAACATGACCTTGACGGATGGGGAACACCACGCATGGTTTGTAGCACGCTAACGCTGCATCTAAGGAACACACTATCAGAATAGAAGCTATCCACTCAGGCCGAGGCCTTGGAGATCGCATGAGACTACACGAGACCCCAATACAAGATCCTAACCTGGGAGTTCAAGAGATCCATGTGCATTTGAAAAACTTGTCTTGAAATGCAGAGTTTGAAACAAGACAGGACAGCTCGCCCAGAAGCACGTGAGGAGTTATGGTGCGTAAAGTGCAAGGGCTAGGGACATGACAAAGACCATTGTCCAGTCTTCGAAAACTACCTGGTATGAGGAGGTCCAATGCCATTGAGACCAAAGGCACAAGCAGGACTGAGCACAACAGCTACATTATGGTGTGCGATTTGTCAAATAGGAGGGAAGCATGCTATAGATAACTGTCATCTATTATAGAAGTATACGCAGACTTCCCAGTAGTTGTTTTGTAATTTCTATAGGTCAGTAGGCCACGATGAGCACACTTGTAGAAGTTATGAACTGATGATGGATTAGACTCCTACCTACAGAGTCCAGACCGAAACGTGAGCCCTCAATCAAAATGCAGCTGGCGTGCACTAGATTTCAGGGGCGCGAATGAGGTTGAGGTGGAATGGGACCAGGAAGAGGTTGCAGCCAGCTGATTTGTTACAATTGTGGAGGGCCAAGGCATTATGCCCATGATTGTACAAATCTGACGAGGGCATCATGCTTATATTGTACCCAATTTGATCATGAGACAGAGGACTGTCCCACGCTAATAGCGAGGTTGCGTGACAAAGGAGCACTCCAACCTCCCTTGACTTAAAACCTGCAAATGATGAGATCTAAGCTGCGCGAGGAAGACCCGAATGTAAATATCGTGCTCTGAAGTGGTATCACGACAGGAGATGAAAAAGGCAAGTAGCCCAAAGAGAGTGCCTAGGTTTTCAAGGCTCCAACAAAGGAACCAAAATTTGATTTGAAGCATGCTAAGGAGACATTGATGGAAGCTAAGAAGAGCTTCACAGAGGCCTCCACTTTAGGTAATAAATACAAACTAGAACCGGAAATGGACCCATCAATGCTCAATACCTTTTTGTATACTTGCATGAAGCTACTGCGTGATAGCAAGGCTGTGAAGGGGCTACAAGAACTCATAACTAGATGTGTTGGGACCGCGCCAAGAGAACCATGTGTAGTCCGAAAGCTCGGGAAGCACAAAACACGAATGGGAAGAGAGATGAGATTGACAACACAGATCAGGGAATATGAAATGGATCAAGGAATTTTGGATCTAGGATCGGATGTGAACATCCCTCCAAATCAGACATGGGAGCGCACGAGCAGGCCCACGTTGCAATGGTCTCCTATTCAATTGTGAATGGTGAACCAGAAAAATATCCTACTTATGGGAAGATTGCAGGGAATAACGGTAGATATCAAAGGTGAGAGCGCACTTACAGATTTTGAAGTGATAGATATTGTTGATGACAACAATCCTTATCTCGCACTACTGGGAATAGATTGGGCTATTGACTTTAATGGAGTGATGAATCTAAAGAAGCATAAGATGATTTTTGAGAAAAATTCACTGCACGTAGTGGTACCTTTAGACCCTGTGGAAGGATCGTGCTACACAGAGCTAATGCACGACTACGACAGCGATGACGATCTAGAATGTATCTACAAGATAACTACACGGGAGTAGGACTGGGTGAATCCAACAATGGATGACAAGATTTTGTGGGAATGAAAAAGCTCCTACACCTTAGATTCCGACGAGGAGATAGAATGATGGCAAAATCAGTTACATGAGGTAACCATGCTCAATTGCAACATGATGATAAGGTCACTGCACTACGTGACAATAGAGGTAAGAGTTCTGCCTATGTATGACGAATTGACCGAGGTGGATGATTTCTTCAACCAATTTTAAAGAGAAGTACTAGAACAACAATGTTTTAACACTCTGAAATGGGTATTGTGCGCTACACCTGCAAGATGGTGGGGTATGCATCAAGGAAGTTTTGAGGACTGGCACAAATGCAGAAGAATGATGCTCATGCAATTTGGAAAGACTTAGATGTGGATGAAAGCCGGGTATGACGGATGAAACAGCCTGCATGCCCACCTCTCCAGATGAGTACATGTGTATGGTGCACAACCTGCACGAATGCACACCGTCCTCACGATAGGAAACACGACCAACAAGTAGGAGAGGGCAAGACGATGGTGCGGATGACAACCAAGAAGTATGATAAGACCGAGCGTGTGGAAGATTATCCATGTGGAAGCCTTTGACAAAGTATGCGAAGTATTGAATGCGGTCCACCATGTGAAATGCACTAACTGGGACCTACGCGTACAGTGGTTCTATGGGCTTATAGGACCATGTGCAAAACCTTGACCCTGCAGGCACTTCCAAAGCTAAAGTATGGAACATATGCTATAATCCCTATGGAGCATGCAAAGCCTAGTCCACGCATAGCAGCACCCATAGATACGATGGTTCACGAAGCTCGGAAATGACGACTCACAGAGCTGCAAGAAACAAAACACATGGGACTTGAGGAAGAAATCCAACAGGGAAACCTTAGTCTCCAAGAACTTGAAGAAGAAAGGGTACAGTTAAGAAAGAAAAGCGTGCTAGTGGAGGCGGAAGTTCAGAAGTTGGAGGACGAGATCAAGGAATATTTTCTCGCCGAAAAAACTAGGATGGTAAGGCAAGGTGCATACGATCATGCTGACAAGTTTGAGAACTATCATTGTGAATTGATTAGTCTGATGCCTTGGCTTGGACCACATATTGTTAAGCATAGTCACCAAGGTAGCACGTTGCAAATGGTGAAGTGTTTGATGCCGATCATAACAATAAAAGGTGGGGATTCTATCAAAGCCATGATGGAGGATAGGATGGAACTCCAGACGGGTGGTACGGCCGCCTGACTAGCCAAGGGAAGGATAGTCTTAGCATTCCAGGCAATTGGAAGGGAGCATGGGACTCTAAAATATTCTGCTCGAGAGCTGTGTGATGTTGCAGATGCGCGAAAAAGTAGAGAGTCACAAGGTCCACGACCATGCACGGGGAGTTGCACTACCACGCGAGTTGGCCAGAAAGTGACTGTTGAAGTCGCTATTCACAATGGGATGCTCGACTTGAGGCCAAATGGAGTGGGTGGTAGGAATTTAAGATGTGATTTATGGGCAATATTTGGGAAAATTGGCCACCAAGAAAGCAATAATGAACCAAAATTGGGGGGAATGATCAAATTCTAATTCAAAATGCACTATAAAATACACAGGGCTGCCCAGAAAACAACACTTGTTCATTTGTGAATTGAGCGATTGAGCAGAGCCCTAAGTATTGTGAGTCAAGCATTGATTAAGCCCCTCAATTTGCAAGTGATAGATTGCTGCACAGCTACAATGACAACAACTAAGGATGGTATGGGGATAGAAGAGGTGACCGCTAGCAAGGCCGCACAGGCCCTACCTATGGAGGATGTTCCAGAAGGTGTCGGGATTGTGGCAGAGATCCCGAATTCACTTCGCACACCAAGACCCAAGAAGGATAAACAACCAATAACTGTGCAACAAACTATCAATGGAGGAGAAAGGGAAAGTTGTCACTATAGAAATAGATGAAGAAGAAAAATATATATAGGCCCTTATCATCACAGAGGAAGAAGACAAAGGCATGGAGGTGGATACTCAACCTTCGCTCTCTGCGACAAAACTGTCTGCCTATGTTCCCTTCACGAAAAGGGAAGGCCAAATTGCCCAAGGATTTGGATGAGACCAAGAGTTCACTCTAGACCTGGCTCCTCCCAGATGGCATTATGTTTGAAGGCACGAACCTGGGCTGTATGCCGACCATGAAATTTGAAGATTGGGACCTCGCTGACCGTGAGAAGTTCCTTCACCTGGAGACCAGAAACCTCATGAAGCAGAACACCGTGGGGGTGGTGACAACATTAGAGCTGTGGAAGTGGTTGTGTGGAAAAGGCCGAGCTGCTGAACCTACTTTGGGTGTCGCATTTCTACTACCCCCCAATAACCATTTTCGTCATTAGGCAGTTGCTTTGCCTGGTGCATGATGGGTATTTATGGCTAGAGAAGCCCATCCCCATCACAGCAGAACTGATTCATCACGTTTCCAGCTTCCATACAAAGGAAAGGACCCCGCGACCATATCGAAAGGAAAGGTTAGTGATTTGGCCTTCATAGAGGCCATGAAGATGAAGTACACGCTGGAAAAGAAGAAGAGGGGTTACGCCATATCTAGCATCAAGGAAAAAGTGGTATGTGTGGCAATCCAAATCCTTGTAGGAAAAGTTATGCGCAAATGTCACGCAGATGAGGTACCTATGCCGGTGGTCGCACTGGCCGAGCAGTGCGCGGAGGGGGTCCAGTTTAACTGGTCCGAATTCCTATAGGACCCTATTACTCGACAGGTATGTACCAAATCTTAAGGATGAGAAGGATAAATTTCAGAGATTTGTTAGTAGATTTCCATTAGCTTTTTGAGATCGGATTGAGTATGATGAGCCTTTGTTACTTGAGGAAGTTATTAGGAAATTGAAGCATTGCTACGAACAATCAAAGCGTAAGAATGAATCTTAGAAAGGATGAAAAGGGAAAGATAAATGTAAAGGTAAAGGTAAATGGAATCCAAAAGGAGAAAGGCCTCAGAATGTAGAAGAGAAAGAAAATGTTGCACATACAAGAATTTCAATGTAGCTAGACCGTGACATGGGTCAGAACAACATAATAGAGGTGTTAGTACATGACAATTGGAGTGTGGGACATGTGGTAACAAACAAATTAAGAGGGATTGTTCACAAAATCAGGGTTTTAGGCCTCAAATTTACAATGCACAGAGGAAAAAATAGTTGGGGATGTTAGGAAAAGCATTCCAAGGATTTATACAGCGCTAGATAAAAAACAGGTAGAGCACCAGACAACTATTATCGAGATGGATGATAAACTTTATGATCAAGTTGTTTCCATTTTTATTGACCCTGGATCTAATTATAGTTATGTTAGTCCTAACCTAGTGGATAAATGTGGTTTGAATAAAGAAGTACACAGAAAATTGTGGTCAGTGTAGTCAACCATAGGTATAAAGAAAAGTGTTCATCATTGGGTAAGATCTTGTGCATTCAAGTTGAGTGGTATGCCTACCTCAACACATTTGAATGTATTTATGTTCAGATCATATAGTATGCTTTTGGGCATGGACTGGTTTTATCTTCATAGGACTAAGGTGGATTTTTGTGATAAGGTGATTGACTGCTTGGATGACAACGAAGGACAAAAAGTCTTGCAGGGCAAGAAGAAGGAAACATTAGTTAGAATGGTGACAACTATGAAGGAAAAACACATTCATAGAAAAGTATCTGTATTATTTACAGTGCATATTTCTAGTGATAAAAGTAAGGATGTTGAGGATGTGAAGGTATTGAGTAGGTATCTGATCTTGCAAAAGTTTTAGGATGTGCTTCCAGTAGAGATTTCAGAATTTTCACCTCACAGAGAAGTGGAGTTTTCACCTTATTGAGTTGGTACTAGGGGAAACACTAGCATCGAAGACACCTTACAGGATGAGCACACCAGAGTTAGTGTAATTGAATTTGTAGTTGAAGGAAATGCTTGAAAAGGGATACATTAGGCCAAATGTATCGCCTTGGGGTGCACCAATATTGTTTGTGAAGAAGAAGGATGGTAATCTTAGGTTGTGCATTGGTTATAGGCAATTGAACAAAGTGACCATAAAGAACAGGTACTCATTACCAAGGATTGATAATTTGTTTGACCAAATGTTCTCAAAGATTGATCTAAGATCTGGATATCATCAGGTATGCATTAAAGAAGCATACATTCACAAGACTGCTTTGCGAACTAGGTATGTACATTATGAATTTGTCGTAGTTCCTTTCGGTTTGACTAATGCTCCACCTACTTTTATGTGCTTGATGAATAGTGTGTTAAGTCCTTATTTGGACAAGTTTTTTGTTGTGTTCACTGATGATATATTGATATATTCTAAGAATGAGGAATAACATGGAAAACACTTAGAACCAATGTTTAGATTGTTGACAGGGCATCAGTTGTATGCTCATATTAGAAAATGCAGTTTATTTCAAATAGAGGTACATTACTTGGGGCATGTGGTTTCCAAGGAAGGTGTTACACTGAAATTTGTCACCATGACTATCTGCAGTTAATATGGCTCCATCAATAGTCATATTATCCTCCTTTTCAAGCCATATACCTCTGCTCTCCATGTCAAACTTCAAAAAGAGAGAAAGTCATTAAAAATCATGTTTATCTCTGGGTATGCAGGTTCTCTCTACCTTTCCTGTGTGTACGCATTCCAAGCTCATTGTACCTGCATACTTGTACGCTCTGTAAGCCAAGGGATGGGTGCGTACTCCTGTAAAGGTCAAAAGGCACGAGTTTCATCTTAAAAA
>APFE030376760.1:0-16567 GCA_000404065.3 Pinus taeda | reverse complement strand
GAAAAAACCCATGAAGAAAAAGGCACTCAGCAGAACAACTATGATAATGGCCATGGATGGATTGAAACGGGCACTGATGTCGTATGGATTGCTATAAGGATTCTCAGAAGAGGAAGAATCATTAATACTCTTATTTGATGAAAACGGATAAGGAGAAATAGGGGACACAGAATAAACTGACACTGTCGAGATGTCAGTTTCCTTCAGTCGTCTGCTCCTACTCGTCATTTGCTAGCAGACTACTCGACTTAGCTTGTCACATAAACCCGGCCAAAATTTATCAAATGGGCACAAAAATTTCTTTAATTTCTTTGGCCCCTTTTAAGAAATACCCATCCCACAGGATGATCTGAAAGAATTTCTAATACAGATGGGGAGCGTTCTTGCAATTAAATGAACCATTTTATACAGATGGGTAGCGTTCTTGCCATTAAATGAACTTTTTTGTACACTAATTTCTGGTTTGCCTACTCAAAGATTCCTGTCATAAATTACGGCCACAAAAGAAAACCCAGCAATAAAAAAAAAAAGAGGCCTAACCGAACTTACAGCAACCCTTCAGACAAAGGATTCCCACACTGGGGAACGATTTCACACAGAAACCAAGCACACCCACAAAAGCTTCCAACATAAAACACTCCGAAAGTGCCTACCCAGCCAACATGAACTGCAAAACTGAACCCAACCCTCTCGAACAGGCATCAACATAATAACAACAGTCACAGAACCAAGCTTTTTTGGCACAAGAATAATGCGCTGGAACGCTTTTTGCAGAAAGCTAAACAGCCTATAAATCCAGAATCCATCCGGGCCCCTGCCTTAACTTCACATTCCTTCCCATCTTTTCTAACTTGCGGCAGAAGACTTTTGATTTTCCACTCCTTTCTATACGAGCTTCAGCCCCACAAGATTGCAGCCATCTCCATGCACACTATTAATTTATATTCTTCATAACACTACACTCTACTGGCATCGAAATTCTATAATGATATCAGTGAATGACACCATTTCATTAGAATCTATCTGCCCTGCCTAATCTCAGTCGTGGGATCCACTCACTTAACCCAAATAACCTAACCCAACCAGGCGCTGCGCGACGAATGAGGAGAGATTACCCGTCTACCCTCCCTAGCAATTTATGCTGACATTAACATTAACGCCGCCATTGGCGTTAGCATTGCATCAACTGCCACCGCCTCACGCCAACCAAAACGACGGAGCCTTTTAATCCATTTTGGAATCGATTAATTCCGTAACTAACTTATTTTGGAGTCTTGGAGTCCATTAATACCGCAAATTTTTTATTGTCATTTAAATGTTATTATTTGAATTTATTTTCTTATTTTTCTCTCTTTTATATATATACAGTTTGAAATTGAGTGGTATATAGTTTGAGATTAAGTAGTTTAATGGTTAATAGTATGCATTTCATCTTAACAGGTCATATGTCCAAAACTAGAGTGGTCAAAGTATACTTAGCACTAGGTTTATGTTCAAAACTAGAGCGGGTAACTTTTGCAGATTTAGCACTCAAATTGTTGCACGGAGGTGGGTCCCTTATCCAATTTTAAGGTATGAGACCCTTATTTGTATAGTCAAATCTCTGCACGAAGGTGGGTCCCTTGCAGATTTAGCACTCAAATTGTTGCACGGAGGTGGGTCCCTTGCAGATTTAGCACTCAAATTGTTGCACGGAGGTGGGTCCCTTATCCAATTTTAAGGTATGAGACCCTTATTTGTATAGTCAAATCTCTGCACGAAGGTGGGTCCCTTATCCAATTTTAAGATACGAGACCCCCTGTTTGTGGGGCAAGGGACTTATTCAATTTTAAAGTGTGAGATTTTAACGTATGAAACCCATGTGCAAATCATTGCACGAAGGGGCGAGTCTCTTATCTAATTTTAAGATATGAGACCCCTATTTGTGGGACAAGGGACCTGTTAGCACTCCAAGAAACTCTCCTAGGTTGTAGCTTGAAGATGCCTGGGAACATATATATCTTCAATATCGTTCTTTGAACTATTGGAATGACATTATTTCAACTCTGTTTTCACTCCAGACATGCATGAACACCTTAGCTTGACAAGGCTTTAGACCACTAATGCTCAATAGTTTATAGATTCAATGGGTAGATGGAGAATATTCACTGTATCAACAAATGCATACATAAACACATATGAATGGCTAGCTACAGAAAGTAAATGAAGCCTGCAAATCTAATTTATCAATGCAAAGATAAGATGACAGTTATTTGGTATTTGACAGAGAAGAAAACATGAATAACCCATTCAAGTGCAAGCTTAGAACAGACGAAAAGATGGCGATTGAACATATAACAACAAAAGAAGCTTATATTACTGGAATGAAGATGAAACATGGGGAAGAATAGAGTATCCACGATCTCCAAAAGTTGAACCTCTAATACCTCCAGCTTTCAGCCATTTATAGGATTTTTACAATGCTCTCAAACCCTCTGAGGCTCGAGATGTCTTAATCTATCCCTTCTGTCTTCTAACAAACATAGTAACCAGATTCTAGTAATTTCGTCGCGTTATCAGGTAGCTTGCTCGTGCCAGCACTACTCCATGATCACTTCTTTTGGTTCGGCTGCATCGTGTTGTGGCTTTTTCTCTTTTTCGGCTTTCTGTCTCTCGGGCTCTGTCTGCTCGAATCCCTCTTTTAGCGTTAAATAATCATTGCATAACGCCTTAAGGGGAGGTGGCCACCTATTCTGCAACAGATGAGTGCATCGGGCCTTTGAAATCCCTGAAACGGTCACTTTCTATTAACATATAGAAATGCATTCAAACTGTGAAAATCCACCAAAAACACTGTTCACCCGGACTTTAAATGTCCTCAAATCCAATCTATTCTCCTATCGGGTCCGCTTGTGAGTCGCTATCGCATGTCGCAAATGGCCTGTCCCTTTGTTTTTTATAAATACATTAAAACACTAAAAATTCCAAAAAAAATGGCCTTGGAGGATTTGAAATGACATACAATAGCCTTACAAAACCCTTTCAGGTTCGGTTTATCACATCGGCGCTTTATCTTTTGTATTTCGTTTGATAAACGAAATATGCAAATACAATGGAAATTGTTGTTTCCCAAAACTCACATTATATCGAATATGGTTTATAATGTTATCGGGTACAGCTAATTGCATCGCACATCTATATAGGTATAGCCCCGCTCCATTATGTTTCTCTGATTGCGATATTACGATGTGATTGATCGCAATCGCATATCGCGATAACCCTGGGCCGTTTGGTGAGTATTCTATTGTTGTTTGCCGATTGTGATTTGCTGATCAGATCTGGACCGTTGATCGGCCAGATTTGACCGCTGCAGCGCTAAGTTGTTGTAAGCCTTCGCTAAGCCTTATTTCACTGTTTTCTTGTGGTTTTCGCCTCCCGATAGTGTTTTTCTACCTGTTTGAAAATCCCCCTTATGCGACGGTTTTGATCTTTTGAATGATTTTAAGAAGATTGATAAGACTTTGAGGGTGTTTTGGATCTGTTTGGATTTGGGCTATCAGGACCTACCTCCAATTTTAAGGTATGAGACCCTTGTTTGTGGGACGAGGGACCCACTTTTGTGCAGCCATTTGACTACTAAATCTACAAAAATATACATACTCTATCCCTTCTGGTTTTGAACCTAACTTCTTAAAAAACACTATTAATAATATCAAATTATTAAATAATTAATAAAAATTTTGAATGCCTAAAGTTTATATATATATAAAAATTACATTTTTTAAATAAAATATAAATTTTTTTTTTATTAAATTTATTTATATGATGATTTTTAATTATTAAATTTACCATTTTATTAATTTTGTAAGGTATATTCAATTTAATATATATATTAATGTGTATTTTTTATACTATAAAAAATAAATTAATTAACTATGTATTTTTAGTATGCAAATCTTGCAATATAATCAAACACTTTCAAAAATTTACAGGGAACGAATAAAGCAATAATCTTATTATAGAGATTTTAAAACTTTAACCCTATTTAAAATTGAAAACTTTAACTGTATTTAAAATGGAGGGGAATTAATACAAAATGAAAGAGTCTGATTTCTATCGGGAATGAATAAAGCAATAATCTCCCTACACAGATTTGACACTATGATGAAACTTAAAACATATTTAAAATTGAGGGGAATTCACTTAAAACGAAAGAGTTTGAGTGTAATGTTTGAAATCAATAATATAAGAAGCATTTTTTAAATTAATCTGAATGTTTGATAAACCATTTAAAATTTAAGTAAAATTCTCTCTCTTGTTATATTATATATGAAATTTAGATGTAAATGGCATTTTAAAAATATGGAAATTAATTAATTGTGTCAGAGGCATTTTATGGTAGAATTGTTAAAATGTAATGTTTTATAAACATTTTGATTAAATAATTATATGTTATTTCCACACTCATATAATAGGTTAGAATGTAATGATTTTTAAATAGTATAGTTAATTCAAAAGTGAATAAAGATTTTTTAAAAATTTAAATTTAAACATTAAATAGTAAAATTTTTAAGTATATTATTATATTTATTAAATTTTATTGATCTATGGTATTTATGTGGAGAATAGGTTATCTAAAGAGGAAAATTAAACGAGTTTAGATTCATCTTAATTCTATATTTACCAAGCGGGATCAAATTTCTTGAAATTTAAAATGAAAAGAAATTTGATCCCTATGGGCACTTGGTAGATTAGAATAAAATTAAATTTGTATATGTTATTTTATTATATACCAAATTTTGAATTATAATACCATTTTTTTATTTATTAATGTGTTTGTAGTTATCTCTTTATTTTTTTAGTGAGCAAAATTATGGTGATTTTAAAATGTTTTTTGAACATAGAAATTATGGAAATCAAATAAGTTAAATGGTCATTAGACTTAGATTATTGATACAAAGCAAGGAATAATTTTTTATTTTATTTTTTATATGTTATTGAGCCGAGAGGCTCATTCTACCGCCCAGTATGATGTGTAACGTTGTTCCTCCCTCATCAAAGTTGAAATTTTGCTCATGTGGGCAAAACAAAAAAAAAATCTAAAATTATACAAAATTTAATATTGTGGGGTTCTGTTTAAAAAAATTCATTCATTGATAAAGTTGAAGTTGGATTCCTAAAAAAAAAAAAAATCTAAAAAAAAAATTATAAACATTTAAATAAGTGAGCTCATAGAATTTGCACTTAAGTTGGATCCTCTCCTTCATGTTAGTAGATTGTATTTAAGATGGATTTATTTTTTATACAAATTTGAATATAATATTTTTTTTTTGATTTTTTAATGATGTTTGTTAGTTTATTTTATTAACCTTTTTTTAAGTCAGTGACAATTATGTGGATTATTTTTTTTATAATCTCTTGGAGCCATAGGATAATTAACACGCCATAATTAATTCTTAAAGGCCATTAGGACTTAGTCACATTAGAAATAATTTTAATTTCATGTTTTTATATTATTTTATTATTTTGAAAGTTTTAGTTTTATCTATTATTTTTTTTATTTATTAATGTGTTTGTAGTTATCTCTTAACTTTTTTAGTAAGTAAAATTATGATGATTTTCAAATGCCTTTTTTTTTTAGTTTTTTGAGCATAGAAATTAGCTAAGTCATATAATTTAGATAGTTAATAGACTTAGGCCACCGATACAAGCAAGAAAGACTCCCTGATGGGGATGTCTTTAAGGTTCTCAAGGGTGTCAACTAGCATGATTAGCATGCGTGAAAAGATAGTGGCAAAGAGGAAGGTGAGTATGGGGAAGAGCGTCGATGCCACCACCTATTTGGACCTTACCCATGCATGGCATTCCTACCTTATACATGATCAACCACAAAAAACTTTGTCAAATCAGTTTAAATATAGGCAAGTGGTGGGAGAGTGACCTTTGTCTGATATTCTCCTCGTTTGTAGTTTCCAGCCACTAAAGTTGATAATGGATGCATTTTAGGGAAGATCTCACATGAATTGGGTGTTTAATGTCAATGTTAACATGCATGCCATAACGCACACGTGTCCGTCTCACGCTTTCAATCCTTCATACAGTCTTTTCAGCCCGTTTGATCTTCAGGTCATGGGTGTTCTTTATAAACATAGGGATCTCAACTCTACATGGCGGATTTTCAGGAGTGTTTCCAGGGTTGTAAACCATTTCCTACTCTCCTTCGACTACGACTCACCAACATTGGTGCTCTGCAAATTCGGTGAAGGTTCGTTTATGTATTCACATCCTTACTGCTTCACCTTTTGTTGTCAATTCATTGGTTTTGTGTATCATTTGAGTTTGACAGTCTAGTTGGTTATTGCAGGTTCCCATGTTTTTTGTTCTCTCTCTACACAACATAACGACAGGTCCTTCATTCGAGTTGGTCCTTGTGTTGCCTTTTGTGTCATGCCAAATCGCCGACTCTACGGGTATATCATTTAATTATTTGGTCCTTGTATGTGGTGTCTGGTACTTGGGCACATTTTCAATTTGGTTCTGATAGAATTACGGGTCTAGCCTTCCCAAGGTCATTTTGCATAGTCCCCACACATCATTCCCACCTGCAAATCCAATGTCAAAAGGAATTTGTTCACCATGGGTGTATAAGGTTGTTGACCCCGTTTATGGTTGATGATGCCCTGCTAACATTTTGTCTTTAGTCTCATTCAAGTTTCTACATTCCCAAAATACGACCTTTCCATGATTGTAGTCATCGAGTTTGATTTATGGTCACACCAATTGTTTTTATCTATTTCATCCTAGTCTGGTCACTCCAACAAAGTCTGTTTATAACAAAAAAAATTATGGTTCCTTGGTTGCATCAACCTAGTCACTGGGGTGGTGTCATAGGAGCATCCACCCCTTGTAGTCGATGTTTATTCGAGTGGCACTCAATGGCTTACCACTTTGACTCTGTCCCCCTGAATTGAGGAATGAGATCCTTCACTTGGAAGCCAAGGAATTTGGTGATCAGACATATTTTCCTGATATTGAAATCAATGGCAACACTTTTAGGTGGACTCTGAACCCTGGAAAATTTCACAAAAGGAGAATTCATTTTCTCCACTTAAAGGATTTGCACCAACAACTAGAGACCTTGCTTCACATGGTTATCCATGACAAGCAACTTGACCACTACCAATTATTTACAGGACAAGAGGAGATCAGACGAATCCTCTAGGACATCAGATACAATCTCGACAATATTGTCAACAGATTAAATTGGGTGGAACGTTATGTGTTGTCTCATTCAGAATCTGGATCAGACTCGTAGCCTCGAACACTATTTGTTATCAATGCACCAACAAAGGATTCACCCCAAGGCAACTCTAATGCTCTTTCTCTAGTCATTATATTAGACTAGTCTTTCATGGCGCTTGGCTCCTTATTTTTGTATATGATATGTTTACTTCTCATATGTTTCTATGGCTCTCAATATGTCTTAGTATGTTATATGTGAACATAGTTTTGTTTGATTGCCCAACACCCACCAATGCATGTAATTATTAATGAGCTAGATAGCTCGACTGTTACTAAGTGTTTTGTTCACTCTACTTGTTTATGGGATCCCACATAGTTTTTGGGAAACAAAAGCTATCAATGTAAAATGAGTTGTCTCTTAATATAAATATATTTATAAAGTTTAAAAAAAAAATACAAGCAAGAAAGACAAACAATAAGTTTGGTAAGAATTCAATCATAGAAGTGAAATCATAGAAGTGAAAGTCAACGATGTAGCTATAAAACCTTTTAATATTGCAAATACTAACAAATCTCCATTTATAAAATAATATAAATAATCACAAAACCTCATTTATAAAATATAAATAATTATATATATAATCACAACCTTTCATTAAACGATGACAACTAAGAATGTTCTTTTTAATTTTTTATTAAATTTTCAACATACATGTAACTGATATAGACATGTCTATAGGGGCAATATAATTTTAAAGAATTTGAAGTAATCTCTTAATTTTTTAAGTTCCAAAAGTCCATATTGATCTTAGTTGACACAAATTATCCTTATCATCAAGAAACACTAACACAAGTTAGAGCACCCCAACCCTTAATATATCTACATTTTTTAATATCTCTTAATAGACTTTAATCATCGTCATTAACAAAAAACCCTACATAGGCTGGATCAAACCAACATAGATGGATCAGACCAACCTTTAATATGCCTGGATTTTCTAATATCTCTTAATGATCTTTATTCATCATCATCAACAAAAGACCCTATAAGCTAAATCATATCAACCCTTAATATACCTCAATTTCTTAATATCTCTTAATGGACATTTATCATCATGAACAACAAATTACTACATAAACTAACTAACAACAACTCTTAAAAATTTAGATTTTTTAATTTCTTTTAGTGATATTAATCATCATCAACAAATTATCACATAAACTAAGTCATACCAACCTTAAATTTGATTATCTTATTAGATATTCATCATCATCAACAACAAACTATTAAATAAATTAACTCATGCCAAAAAATACCTAAATATTTTAATGTTTCTTAATGAACATTAATTATCATAAAATAACTGCCACATAGATGGAATCATATCCATCTTTAATATGCTTAATTTTTTTTTTTTTAATTTCTCTTCTAAACTATTACAAGTTTTTCTTCTTAACCACTTTACTTTGAAAACCCTCAAAATTCAATCATACTAATCCGATTTCACAATTATAATAATATTTTTAAATATAAAAAATATTTTATATAAGATTCGAAAATTTAAATATATTTTTAATAATTATTATTAATATAAAAATTGTTAGATCTAAGATTTTTGGATCATCAATACATAATAACGTACACTGTGTCTTATTTATTTGTTGTTTCTGATTATTTTTTTGTTGGATTCGAAATGCTAAACCAAATTTTTAATAATATTCATTATTATTTTTAAATATAAAATATATTTATATAAAATTTGATTCGGAAAATTTTATAATAATATTTTTAAATAAAATATTAATAATATAAAAATATGTTAGATCTAAGATTTTTGGATCCATCAATAACTACACTAATAACTACACTGTGTCTTTATTATTTGTTGCTTCTGATTATTCTTTTATTTTGTCCTGGATTCGAAGGTCAACCAAATTTTAATAATATGAGTTAATATTGAAACAACTTGAAATTTAAAAATAAGAAATGATTTTATAATAACTATATTTAAATAAAGATTAATATATATAAAATAATTAATAATATTTTTAGGCATAACATAATATATAAATTAAAGGTCTAGTCATGAGCGACCTCTATTGGAAATTTTAGTAAAAAAATAAAATTTAAACAAAATTGTGGACGAAACCTGGAAAATTTCTAAGATTCTGGCCCAAAAAAGTGCTTCTACAGCGTTTAAAAGCAAAAAAAAAAAACAACCTGCGTCCTCTCCAGTGAAAGATTCTTAACCGACCCAAGTTCAACTAATTGCCAGTCATGCATTGTGGGTGGTGTTACGTTACCGCCGGCCCCTCCGCCGTTGGTTTTCAGGCAGCAGAGGTAAGCGTCACGAGTGACGGATGCAGTCACCACTTCGGGTTTGGGCACCTGAAAACCGCCGGTCACTGCGTCGGCTGCCGCTGCTGGAATCTGCCCTACCCTCTGCATATGCCACACGTCAATCCTATCCGGTTACGTATAGTGTAGCGTATGGACACATGAGACAAGAGGGCGGCGGCCGAAGCGGGCTCCTGCCTTTGTCAGTCAGTTGCTTTTCACAGGCATTGCATGAGGCAGTTATCTTTACCATGAGGTCAGTTTAACGATGAAATTTGATGCTTCAGACCATAAAGGCGTGTTGCTAAAGTTAAAGTGAAATGGCTGTCTATTTGTCGGCTCTCTCTCTCCAACTTGGCTGGCCAAGTCTGTAGAATGGCATCATCCAATTTAGCAACAAAGTCGTAAGCAGTCTCTTTGTCAGGTCGCAAAAGGACTGTTTTTTATTCGAAATATCTGGTGTGAGTTTGGTGAAATTTTTTATTTTTGTTTTGCCCAGTTCTAGCTTATATCGCTAATAATAAAAAGTTTAATTAAATTGAAGTAATAAAAGGCTAAACCATTTATTTATTGTGGGTCAACTTACTAATAATATTTTATAAGGTCACATTCAATAATGTCAGTATATTTTATAATGGTACATTGTTAAACACTAAAGATTTATATAAAAAATTATATGCTAAACGCAATAATGATAATATTAAAAACATTATTACATATAAATTTAAGAAGAAGAAGTGGTGGAGGGAAAAAAATTAGAATATAAAAGAAAATTAAGATATTACAATGAGGGGATCAACCCAAATATAAATTATCAAAAGTTTTTATATGTTTTAATACATAAAGAAGAAAATGAACATGGACACAATAAAAATAAACTCTTACATGATTTCCATAGCAACCAAAGTATTGGATAATTCCTAAAACATCATGGGTTGAAAGAATTCATCATCTATGTGAAACTAAAAAAGTTGATGATAAAAAATCAATCTCTTAAAATGCCTTGCATATAGTCACACTATATAACAATTTCAAGCAAAATATCTATAACAATATCAGTCCTCCTAATATTCTAACTCACTAGAAAAAGTAAATGATTTTAATATTCTAACTCACTAGAAGAAGTAAATGATTTTCACCATTGTATTATGTACCACATATACATATAAGACAATATGTTAAATTACAATTGGAGACAATATTTCATTTTATACATGGAATTAAGGTTATTTGTGATTAAAAAACACAAAAACCCCATCATCATTAACCACTAGGGACATTGGTTTTCTTATAAATATTATTTAGGACGAAATCATCTTTATGGTCTTGGAATAAGAGGTAAAATAGTTTTTGATTCACTAATAAGAGCTAAAATATCTTTTGATTCACTAGGAGCTCATATTATTAAGATGTAAGGAAATAGCTTAATCACTCAAGATCTAAAGACATTTGGCGAGAGTGAAAATTTAGTCCCTTTACTATTACAATGATTTTTTTTTATTGTATCATTTCGGGTTAAATTTAGTTATGTGAATTTAGTGCATTTACTATAAAACTAATGATGGACTATCACTGTATTTTTATGAAAAAACTTGATTTAATATTTTTATACTCACAAAAAGATACATTGATTCTAAATAAATAAAATTATTAAACAATTTTATATAATTTATGTAATTTTAGGTCAGAGTTAATAGTGTTTAATAGCTTCAGAATCAATCATCCGTAAAAGATGTAATGTGTTCTTATAAAATGTTATGAATAAATATGTGTTTCCGTAGAATCTATTTGGAAGGCTTTCTTTCAATACCTCTAATTATCTATTATCTTTCTCATAACCGATACAAAGTTGAACTACCTAATATACTCCTCGTGATAATAACTAAATAAATTATTTTCATTATAATTTCATATCATTTAAAAAATAAAAATTAAAAAATAATATAAAATTATAAGTCACTAAATAACTAAAAAAAAAACCAAAAATTAATATAAATTATTAATTAATAATCAACTCAACAAAATTAAACAAAACTAAATATAAATTATAATGCTTTTTGTTTTAGATATAATTAGTTACTTAAACACCAGCGTCTAAAATTTTCGTATTTAGAATCCATTTGCAAAAATATCCCCTAATATATACGATAATCAATACAAAAGCTGACGAAATGGCGGGTGCAAGTGGGAAAGTCGAAATCACCGGGATTACAAAGCTAACGAAAGTGAAGAGATGTCGGTTTGCAATAATTTAAAAGACAAGGCGATTATGTTAATCTTATTTTTAACTCTAACATTGTGTTTAAACATTTTTCAAATAAAAGTAAAGCTTCCAAGCTTAGAGGCTTAACAAAGCTGGCTAAAGTGCATTCTTTTTGTAGGCGCCATGGCACATTTATCTAAATCTTTAAAGTATAGCGTATAGCGAGTATGTCTTGCATAGAAGTATATGTTATTTGTCTGTAATAATATATCTGCGCTACTTTGTACATAGCATTGATTCCACTCAAGTCTAAAAGCAATCAACTTGGTCATAGGGATAAGTTATTGGTTATATTACTTTTTCCACTCAATGTAATTTTTATCTCTAAGTTTTTAGGAACATATGCTCTGATAAAATATATTAGGTATAAGGTTATTAGTCTTTGTCATAAGGCAATGAGGATTATTGTAATTAATATATTTTGGAAATGTATGAGCATTAAAAAATTAGAGGTTTAAATTTAAATTAGTTAAATTTTTGTTGTACATGTGTTTTTCACTTTTTGTTCGTTTTTTTCTCATCTTATTAAACACCGTGAATGTTTTTAAATAAAATTTAAGATTTAATTAGTTAATAAAATTTCATGGGTACTTTTTAATATCTTTAAACTTACATTATATGTATAATTATTTCTCCAATATCTCCTACATTGACTATTGATAACAATTATCTTCATTAGTGAGTATGTTTAATGTGAAGCAATAATTAATTCATCATAGTTAGGTGGGTTTTGAATTTATATAACAAAAGAGAATCTCATAAAAACATTCACAATTATATTGAATGAACAATTCTTATTTTAATGAAATCAATTATCTCTACCAATTTATACTACTACTTCTTATGCCAATTATCAAAAGCAATAGGTATATATCTCTAGCAACTTCCAATTGCTTAGACTACTTGCCTCTCTTTGCTCTTCACACTCTCATAGTTGATGTCACACTATGTGCTAAAATTATCAATCACATTTTACCTGTATTCATCTAGTTTTCCACAAACTAAAATATCTCAAATTATTTTAGAACTAAGATATCTACTTATCTATAACACGTAGAATGACCCTTGAATGAACAACATAATGCTTTCATAAAAATGATAAAGGAATAAATGTATTATGACATGTCACATGATAGTCACATAATGATAGAATCAACAATGGAAAGCCTTCATAAGAATTTTGTCAATGTTTTTAGTGAGCTCATCTTTAAGCATAGTGGTTATGTTGATGTGGAAGATAACTCATAACCACTTTCTTATAATGGTAATGTACTAGGTTAGATGCTCAACAAGGATCTTGATGTAGGTGTATCCTTAGAGTTTTGGCAATCATGCATCGCCCAAAAATATTTCCAACTTTGTTTTGTGTTTTATTTCAAGTTTTTCCAAACTTTTAACACACAAATGATGGTCGCTCACATTTCTTGGAATTAAAAGCCAAATGTTAGATATGTTATAGAGGACATCTCATTCAACCTTCACACCAAAGGTTAAAAGTAGACATGGGGTTTATACCCTGCACCCAAGCCTGAAACAAATGAGCAAATAATTCCTTACATAGATAGGGGTTTAGTGTTTAAATCAATGAATGTTCATATTTTGAAATCAAGGTTTAAATTTTGAACAAGGTGTCAAAAACAAATATTTCTACATGCTCACCAATTTTCAAAAAAAAGTTGATACTTTGTTGTAGTCCAAAGATTTTGTGCAATAATTTCTAGATTGTATTTGTATGATAACAAAGGCCTAATATTTTGATTGATACACTCTCATACTTTAGAGTTCAGGCCTTAAATTTGGATATGTTTCATATGACACACTCTTCTATATTCTGACCAAATTTCATAAAAAAATATTGAGTTTAAGTGCAATAAACAAGCTATGCCTAGTTCAAAGATTGTGCACAAAATTTTCCAAAAACAAGTGCTTGATGTTTTCCCTTGCATGCACTTTTACTTGGCTTTTGGGTCTAATTTTTTTACAAGATATAGAGGACATCCTCCTATTTCTACCCTCCAATTTCAATAAAAATATCGGGTTTAAGGGGTTCAAATAATTCAATTACAAAGTGGAACAAAAAGGGAAAATTTTGGAAGTTAAAGAGTTGATTACTAATCATTTGTTAACTGCAAAAAATATTTGAGTTAAACAAGGAAATGGAAAGTCTTTGGAACCAAATAGTTATGGACTCAAGTATAAATGTGAGATTTGTAAATAAGCAAAGTGTGTTTTTTCTCTTGGTGGTTTGGGCTTTATACTATTGTCACATTATTGTGAGCTATATGTTAATGTAGAGACCCATGCATTGTTTTTGTGATTGTAAAGAGACTCACGAGAATTGAACATTAAGTCAGTAATTGTTTTGGAAAGTATTGCTTTGTAAACTTCATTTGATATTTTATTTGGTAATAGACTATATGTGGAATTTCTATTGAAATTAATGCATTCACATTTTTTTGTGTGATAGTTTATGCTACATGGCATTGATTTGCCAACCCTTGGCCATTTCACCAAATCTTTTCCCATAAACATAACTTGGTTACTTCGAGTGACAACATGACCAAGTGTACCAAGCCAAACACTAGACAAGGCTAAAATAGGACATAAACACTAGAAAATATATTTTTTTTAAATCCTAGCAAAATTATACTTGAAGCCCTGACAACTGTGCTTTAGGAAAATCTATGACACATAAATACATATGCAATTAAAATATTACTGAAAATATAATAAATTTCATGATTTTAAATAAAGGGGGGACTTATAATCCTTGTAATTTAAAGATTCTAGTGGGTCTTTGTCTTTATTATGCAACAAATATCAAAATAGTTTGAAACTGTAGTCTCTTCGAGGGGACAATCTCCTTTCATTTTTTGCATAACATCTTCATCTATAACATCCTTTTCCCATAACCACTTCTCTTGTCATCAACATCCACTATTACATTTATAAAAAATGTAAACCCTCATCTCTCCAAACTCTCAAATCTATAAATCCCAAACCCTTTAATCATAAAGGCTAATGGTGAGGAATCCTCAAAGTGCAAAATATCTTACTATGAGGAACTCATGACCCTTATTATAGGATATATACTATTGAAAGCCCAAACAATGTGCACTAGAACTATTATATTTCAACTCATGCATGTAAGATACCAAGAAAAACACTTGGTTGTGGATGAAGTGGCAAGCTATGAAATCCTTGAATTTTTAATTCTATCAATGCCTTTGTGTCTCCTATTAATTGAAAACTCACATCCCCTTCGAACAACTCCTTTTCTCTCAACATCACCATCAATTGTTGCATTTATAGATATTTAAACCCTTAGCTCTTTGAACTTTCAAATCTATAAAACCCAAGCACACTAACCACAAGAAAACAATTGCAAGTACTCCTCGGATTCAATAAATTTTACTATGGTAAGTGGAAAACACTTGTTATAGGAGCTTTATCAATGATAACCCAAACTATATACATTGAGACTACTCTATTTCAAGTCATGCATGTAAGACATAAAATATTGCACTTAGCTTTAGATGGAAGGGCAAGCCATGAAATCATTGACTTATTAATCTTATCAATGACTTTATATCTCTTTTCAATTCAAATCTCTCAACTCTTTCCAACAACCACATTTCTCTTGTCATCGCCATCCACTATTGCATTCATAGAAAATTTAAACCCTCGACTCTTTGATGTCTCAAATCCATAAATCCAAAACCTCATAATCATAAAGACCAATATGAGGACTCATTAAAGTCAAAAATATTATTATGAGATGCTAATGATCCTTATTAAAAGATTTTTATCAACAAAAACCCAAACTGCATATACTGGGACTGCTCTATTTCAACCCTTGCATGCAAGATAGAAAGCAAAACACTTGGTTGTGGATGGAGTGGCAAGCCATGAAATCCTTGACTTATTAATCCCATCAATGTCTTTATGTCTCTTGTAATTGAACTCTCATATCCCTTTCCAAGAATCACTTTTCTCTCATCATTACTATCCATTGTTGCATTTATAAAATATTTAAACTCTCAACTCTTTGAACCCTCAAATATATAAATCCCCAAAAATATTACCATGAGAGGCACATGATCCTTATTATAGAAGTTATATCAACAAAAACAACAAATTGTGTTCAAAATAAAACACTTAACTATGGATGGAGTGGCAAGCCAACAAAATCTTTACCTTATTAATCTTGTCAATATGTTTATGTCTCATATCAATTAAAATCTCACATCTTTCTAACAACCAATTTTCTATCATTACCATAATTAATTTTTACATTCATAACAAATTTAAACCCTTAACTCTTCAAAATACTATATCTATAAATCCCAAACCCTCATATCACAAAAAAAACCAAAAAACCATTCATGAAGACTCCCCACATTTAACCCAAAAAAAAAACAAAAAAAACAACCTTAATTTGAAATACTAATATCCCTTGTTACAAAAAAATGTACAATAAAAATTCAAATTATATACATTGGGATTGCTAATTTTAAACCAAGCAAAACACTCCACTATGAGTGGAGTGGCAAGCCATGAAGCCCTCTAACTTCTTTTTCCTACACATGCATTTATGGCCCATGCCATTCAATATATTATTTTAAAAACATATGCCATGCTATTATTTTGCAATGGTAACCATGATTTTTACTCATAATATTTCTCACAACAAGATGGTGAGACAATAAACTAAAGCGAAACCTTTCAAAAAAAAATCCATTATA
>APFE030376741.1:0-13862 GCA_000404065.3 Pinus taeda | reverse complement strand
TCACAGGTTGTATGTGAGGAGGAAAATGAAGGAAAATAATGGAAAATGAAGAAAATAGAGGCCTAATTGATAAAAAGGATTCTAAGGATTAGTTTGTAACCTTTTGTCAGTGCAATTTTGGAGCTCTATCATTATTCTATCTCCCTCTCTCACTCTTAGACACTTAGAGTTCTCTTGGAGCATTTTGGCATTGGATCAAGAAAGGAAAAGAAGGCAAGAGGAAGCAGAGATTAAGAAAGGGAGAGCAGGATCAAGCAAAAACAACAATATTGTTTGCAAGTATCGATTTTCATGTGTATATTCCTTACTAGATTTGGCATGCATGGTATTTCATGTGGTTATTTTGCTACTATGGCATGCATTTTTCTAGGCGTGACAGTGTTTTCAGCCTAGCCTTCCTAGTTCTAGATAGCCAAGGTGTGATGGGGTTCTCATGTTTTGGTCAAGATGGATTTCTGAATGGATTTGAAGCTGAGTAAGGTGGATCTACGAATGATAGAGAACATGGCCTAGTGGTCCCTAAACTAGATTGTGGATCATGGTAAAGCCATTAGCCTAGTAATCCCTGAGCCAGATTGTGGGCTGCGGTAAAGCCAAGATTATGTTGCCTTGGTGGGCCTAGGAATCCTTACTAGTGAATGGAAGGATATATGGTAAATCCAGGAGGTGGATTCCTCTTCGTTGGGCCTAGTAATCCGAGGTTTGGATATGTGGTAATTTCTGGAGAGTGGATCTCAGTTTAGGGCCTAGTGATCCAGTGTGGATTGCGGTAAAGCTTGAGAGACTAGGAGACAGGAAAATTCCTCACAGTGTAGGTGGAGAAATCCAGTGGCATCAATGCTTGTTTGGCCTAGTGACCTAATGGAGATCATGGTAAAGCCTGTTATTACATGTTCATTATGTTGGCCTATTGATCCGAGATGGATTACGGTAAAGTATGGTTTCTATTCATGAAGGTGAGGTGGTTTAGCAACGAGATGCCCTAGTTGGTTCTTTTGGTTTGATTCCCACATTCATTCTTGGAATATGGCACGGGGGTGAATATCTAAAGAGAGATTTGTCTCAGCCATTCTATGGTCGAGTGGAACCTACTATTCCCATCCTGGGTTTGGATTTTGCATCATCAATATGAGGTCATTTCTCCTTATATTTCTATGAGTATTATACCGATTTATATGTGGATCATATGGTTGTGATTTCCTTGGTATTTTTCTTGCTATTATGCTGGTTATGTATGTGTTTTATGACAATGGCTATGTATGTCTCTCATCATGTTTTTACTTTTATATGAATGAACAATGTATCTATGACCAAATAGATGATAATGCAACAAATAATATAAGGGAGAAATTCTTCATAACGATTCTCAGATAAGTATGAGACCCCTATGCTTAAATATATTGTTTACACCTATGGATTACATATTCGTGATATGTTTGAAAAAACACCTATTATGGCTAGTAGGGTTCCAATTAAGGGTTTTTTCAAGTATTTACATTTGCATGATTGTTTCCTTGTAATCTCTTTGTTCTGAAGTTGTCATTCAATTCTAGGCAATGACCTGGGCTTTGGGCCTGAAAAAGTGGCTCAAATCCCAGGGAAGTTGGCACAACACTAGGAAAAATAGTCCCTAGACATTCGAATGCCTTGGCATGAGAGCGTCGAAGGCTTATAGACACTTTCAAGTCCATATCATGGGAGTGTTAGGGGGTCAAGTGGTCTAAGACCTCAATGGGAACCAGGGGCTAGCTAACTAAGTGGTTGGGACGGTTCCTGGGAGTCCTGTAGCTGATGTGGAAGTTTTGTATGTTGTTTTACCATCAATTCCACTTACTTAATGTCACATAGGTGGTTGAATCTAATCATATTAGCCTCTCGTCACATGTTTACCCCAGTTGGTCGGTTACGTTGGTAGAGTTGGGAGGAGGGTGTTACAGAGTGGTATCAGAGCATGGTTCAACCCTCAAACTGGATGGGCGGTGTGTTGGTCATGCTTTCATTTCGTTTGCATGTGTGTTAATCATTTTTGTGGTATATGTTCTTGTTGCATATGCATGGTGTCAGTCATGGTTGTAGTGATGTCGCCACGTGAAAGAGGATGTTGTTGTTATGAAGTATGTCGTCATGAGTGCATGATTGGTTACATGTTGTTTATGTTTGTGTATTGTCTGTATACGTTGGTATGGTTTTTGTTGTCATGCATAAGGTCATGGTATGTGTAGTTGATATTATGGTCATTCATTAATGCCTGGACTCTAGCTACGCTGATGGTCACATGGGTATATGCTTATGTATTATATGTTTATATGTTGTTATGATTATGTTATATATACATCACGTTGATTCGATGATCTTGCAAAATGAGATATCATCCCCGCATTATTTTAAGGTACATTGGTTTTTTTGTAATTTGGTTTAGCTAACATAGTGTTAGCTTCCTGCTGCGGCAGGTTATTCATATTTCATGATCGACATTTTACAGGCCAAATATTTCGTACTTTGCATGCTGCAATGCTCCATATTTGCTTAACAGTCTCCAAGCAAAGAAGGCTACTTCAAGTTCATGCAATTGCCTTCCAATTTTTAGAAAGTTGTCTCGGTATCGCCAATTGTTCAGTTAAAGGGAGGTCCAAACAGCCTAATCTTGGTCTCCCTAGGTTTAAATTTCCTGTTTTAGAATATAGAGAATGTAAATCTGTCCAAACAGCTTAATCTTGGCAGATTCTTAGATAGGTAGAGAAGCAGAGGAGCCCAACAGTTTAATCTGGGCCCCGGAAGAAATAAGGGTAGTATGTAGATAGGAAAGCATCAAAAGAAAAATGAATGAAGGGTTTGCAAGTCTAAATGCACCCAAATCAAAAGAAGAAAAAATGCTAGGTAAGTAGGCTGGGTAGGTAGTTCTGAGGTTGTTGAATCCTAATTGCTGACCAGTTCCAGATTTTCAGGTGTCATCTCATTCAGGACAAAATCAGCAGGTAATTCTATGCGACAAGCTCAAAAGAGGTATAACTAACTCCCTTTCGCTGTTTTCCCCAATCATTAACTAACTTCCCCAAAAGAGGTCAAGATCTGCTTGACACCTCTTAAGTTCCATCATTTTCATAACACTAGCTTGAGTAAAGATCTGCTTCACTCAAAGTTGTTCCATACTTTCCTAAAAGAATGGTTCTACCCCCTTGTAACAGCCTAAGGTCTTTCAAACTTAGCGCTTTCTTACCACCTCCATATTAACCACTACCATTATTATTTAGTTCCCTATATTTTCCCATCCCCCTACTAATATTATGCAAATCATCCCCTATATACATATCCCTCCCCCTGGTTGAAAAATAACCATAAATACCCCCGGGAATTGCTCAGTTACCAGAAACTAAGCAAGAACCCTTAACCTTCAAACCATCTCCCAAATACAATGGACTCTTTCCAGAGTATAAAATCCCTCTGAGGTAATCGGACCCCTTCCGAAACCTCAAATGCACTTCGCACCCACCTACTTGCTCTTTCCGCCCAAAACCTACACTCCGCAGAACCTTAAAGCCAGATCGCATCGCAAGATCGCACCTTCCTCTCCATGCAGGTTATGACCCATCCGTCACCACCCGACGCGATATCGTGATATCAGCAGTCGGCGGTTGCAAGCGCCGAATGTCCAACTCAAACACCCTTCGTTCCCCGCCGACGCGATATTGCGATCGCATCGGAGCTAGTTCATCGCATTACCTCCAGTATCGGCACCTCGCCATGTCATTCTGTACCAGGGACCCACCACAGCTAACGTCATCCGCCGTACAGTCGACGTCATGCTGACGTCAGCAGCCAGAAAGCCGAAACTTCGCGCAGGAAGAAAAATCGCACTTTGGAGCTCCAGAACAAGAAACAGAGGCAGTTTTCGATGCGCGCTTAGCGCGAAGTGCTAATCGCGCATCGCTACGGGAAATAGGCTGTTTTGGGGAATCTTTGGGGAATATTTTGATTTCTTAGCCCATTACGCGCCGAAAAAGCCCGAAAATCGCCCGATCATGCCAAAGTGATCCAGTTTAAAGACAGCAGCAGATCAATGACAGAGTTTAAAATGTATCAGATCAAATCATCAGGCTTCAAGCGTGTCAAAGAGTATCAGTCGACGGTGGAAGCCATCAATGTAGCGGAAAAGAGTATCAGTGAAAATCTTGAGCAGCAGCCCGAAGCAGGAGAACATTTAATACCTTCCAGCAGATTCAAAGAAAGAGGGCGAAGCCACTTGAAGCCCTCAAATCATAATTATTGCACATTTAATTCACACCGGAGTAGAACTACAGTTCCGAAATCATAATCATTCCAGCAGCACCGCATCTGGCCCCCAAGGGCCACATTCTCACTTTCTGATTCAGCTGCCCCTAGCGCAGCCAAAAAGATTTACTTGCATTTAATTCCAGCAACACTTAGATTTTTGAAGAGTTTTCTAGCAGACCTGTTCAGGTCAATTGTAATGATGTCTTTCCAATATTTTGCTTATAAATACCATCCTGAACAATGTTGTGAGGGGTTGGTTGGCTGGTAGTAGTAGTTGGTCAGTCTCCTTTCCAGCATTTTCTCCGAGCAGAGACTCGCCCTGTAACTATCATAATTTCCATAATCAAAGATTGCTGAAAGCATGGATTGTGAAACTACTTGATGTTTTCTCTTGGCCAAGGAATGATTACGGAATTCCTGTGCTTCTACATGATTCAATAAGTGTTTCTCTCCTCTGTCTAATTTTATGTTTTTTTACCACTGTTCCGCCTTCTAAATTGCAGAGAAAAAGAATAGCTTAAGATTTGTTTCATTACACCTTAAGTTCAATTTCTGCATTTCTCGATGTTTTTCTTCAAAAATAGTTATGAGCATGTATACTTAAATGATCTTGTTTACGCTGTTTCTTTCACATATGAGTGCATGTTTAGGAATTCTTAATTGCTCCTGGATCCCATTCATCCATTTCTCCCTTTTTTCAGCATGATGAAATGATTCTCCTTTGCCTTTCATCCCTGATGTTCATTCCGTACTTTCAACAGACCGATAATTGTATCCTGTGTGGCTATCCCGCTCCGTATCCCCTTGTGACCAAGAAAACGCTTGCAAGCCTCAATCCGTGACTCCATGCCCAATGGTTCGAAAATTATCACACCTTACCTTGCCTCTTTGTTTGAGAATCCTACCTTCCATCCAATCACAAACAACACTCCCTTGAAGCCAGAAAGCTAGCCTAAAATCATCAACAAAAGTTGAAGCATAAAGAGAGAGCCCTCTCTGATTGCAGGTGGGCTAGAACCTGCAATCCAAAGATTGGTTTGTGGTTACCTCGGACGTATCCCTATTAGGAGCCTAGGGACAACCTGAGTGATAACATAATGGCGACTCCGCTGGGGACCTCCTCAGATAAATTTATTAAACCAGTCCGCAGCTCTACAGAGGAAGAAACCGACTTGTGAAAGGCTCGGTCGACCTGTGTTGTTGCATTTTTTAGAAAATTTCCAAAGATATATTAGAAGCTGGCTCCTAAGAAACAAATGCGTAATACACGATCAAATCCTGACCCAAACAACCCAGCTGTCATTGAAAATCCAAATCTAATTCCCAAAATCGTCAGAAAACAAAAACAAAAAGATTGCCAAACCCCTGTTAGTCCTCAAACAGTTCAGCCAATTGTTGTACCAACCCCTGTCAAAGTTTTATTCCGGTCGACCCCGAGTTCCCCTGGCTCATCACCCCCTTCTCCAAGTAGCTCCGCCACACCTCTATCCCATATCCCTACCACCTCTACTACTCCTTTTTCCCCTGTTATTCCTGTAATCCCTGTGGCCTTAGGTGTTCCACTCATCCCTGTCATCATGGCTAGATATGCACCATTACAATTACCTGCTAATCCCGGGGATATGCCTCAGGACTACCAATCGAAAATCACTTATTTCGATAGCACAACCTCCTGCACCGCTCTACAACATACAAAGAAAATGCAGTATTATTTCGAGAGTTATGAGATAGACGATGAGAGTGTAAGAATGAAGATCTTTGTCCAAAGTTTGACCGGTGATGTCAGAACCTGGTTTAGATCTCTTCCACCTAAGTCTATACTAAACGCAGAAGCCTTATACCAGACATTCATTAACAAATGGGAGAAAAAGAAGGATCCCTTGAACATACTATCTGAGTATGATACTATCAAGAGAGGACCTGGGGAAGTTGTTCTAGATTACTGCGCCGGATTTAACAATGTTTACAACGCAATACCACCAAATTTAAGACCTCCACCTGACCTTGCATTATACAAAATCCCGGATGGTTTTGATGCCGAGATGGCGTATCAATTAAGGGAAAGAGTCCCTCAAAGCCTCGCAGAAATGCAAGACGCTGCAGTGAGCGTGGAAGAAAATCTAATCGCTAAAAGAAACAGAACCAGAACTGAGAGAAGAACCACTTTCAAAGAAGAACCTTCCTCTTTTGAGCAGAAGCTAGATGCGGTCGTTAGTACCATGAACTGGCTGGGAGACATATTAGACAATGTTGAGAGGAAAAATTCATGGGAAGGTCAACAGCCCAATACCACAAGGAACCCAAACTTTAGAAAGACCCAAAACTTGAACGTAGGTAGGGCCAGTCAAGATCACGACATTAGACCTCCTTTTCAAGAAAACTATGCTGAGGCATCTACATCCACTGAGCCCATAGACGGGACCCTAATGAACCTGGTTGATTCAGAAAACAAGCAGCAAACCTTCCTCACGGAAGAAAACCGACCATACCTTGATACAAAACAATTCCGCACCAAATCAGGTGAGTCCTTTGACTTTAAACAACGATATGACACTGCTATATACGAGGTACATAAGCAATACAAACTAAGAACACGGACTATCAATGTTCTTCCACCTAGCAAAGCAAGCGATAGCAAACAGCTCAAAAAAGCTAAAGGGAAGAGCACTAACAGTCAACCAGCTGACAGCCATGTCCCAAATCCTCATCAGGTTATTATGGAAGATGTAACAGATACACATCGTTCTATTGAGCAGCCTTTGCCCACCTCCCATCCGGAAAAAGATCTGAAGAGCATTCCCGAAAATCTTCCCAGAACAGAGATACCACAGACGGTCATACACCGTGATACTGACGCTCGAAAAGAAAATATAGGGAGTATGCCTAAAAAAGAAAAGTTCACCGCTGTCAATGCCCGAAATCCAGTGGAAAAACCGTTTAGTTTAGAAACAGAAATCGGAAAACTCAAGATCTCCATTCCCCTCCCAGAACTGGTTAAGCATGATGTATATTGACAACAAATTCAAAAATCACTTCAATTGCCAGAAGTTAGGGATGATGTGAACGTTTTAGATGATACCCCTGAACTACTGTTCAGGCCAGAAGTTGATGGAAAAACAGCATACGGACCCGTCCCGCCTTTCTATGTCAGCCTGCACATACACGATAAGATACTGCACAATGCCATGTTTGACTCAGGCGCCTCACATAACCTCATGCCCAAAGCTGTAATGGAAAGGTTGAATCTCGATGTCACCAGACCCTACAAAGATCTGTATTTGTTTGATTCAAGTCAGGTCAAATGTCTAGGCCTAATCAAAGACCTTTGTGTCTCCCTAGTCCAATTTCCCAACAAGATAATCTTAATGGACGTAGTAGTTGCTGACATTCCCACAAAATATGGCATGCTACTATCCAGATCGTGGGGAGCAAAATTGCAAGGATCCCTTCAACTCGACCTCTCTTATGCCACCATATCGGTCTTTGGGCAACCAAAGAGAATTTATAGAGAAACATTAATGAAGTATGTGGTAAGTAGTGAGGAGAAACCCCAAAATTTTCCAATATACTCAATCCATTCTGATATGGATTCTTTTATTTTGTTTAATGATGACACAAGCCCTCCAACTCATCACAAGCCGTCATCTATGGAGCAAGGAACCAATGTCAACGAGAGATCAGTTGCCAATACCCATGAAATTGTCTCAACAGCCAAGGCAACCAACGCAGGGCAAGAAGAAAACCCCGAAACAGAAATCACCAGCTCATCCGCTCCACATACCACTCGAATCCCCAATACACACCTTGGACGAGAAGCCACATGGTATTTAGAGTTTGATGGTTCAATTAACAAGTTAGGAGCAGGGGCTGGAGTATGGATTTACAATGCTCATGAGAATCACGCACAAGGCCATGCCTATAGACTCAATTTTAGATGTACAAACAATATGGCGGAGTACGAAGCTCTTCTCTTAGGTCTCAAGTTGCTCAAAACCCTATGAGCTACCACCATTTCCATCCTAGGTGATTCGGATCTGATCATACAACAGATAAAGGACAACTTTGTCGCTAATGATAGTAGAATGAGAGCTTATAGAGCTGCTACCAGCGAACTGCTTAGTGCCTTCAGTGATTTTGAGCTGGCCAAAATTGCACGAGATCATAATATTCATGCCCATAGCCTAGCCACCTTCGCTAGCACATGTAGGTTTCCCTTTGGACCAAGTTACCACTTCACTGCTGAAATAAAACACTGACCTTCAGTCCCTAACAATGTCGAGGATTGGCAGGTATTCCAAGATGATTCCCAGATTAACAATTTTTTGACTCTGGAGGACGAATTCTCTAACACAAACATTGACATGGATGTGATGGCCTATTCACGACAGTTAGCAGAAGAAAACTGCATGACTCTAACAGCTGCCACGGCTAAACAAATCCTAAGCCCAACTATTTTTGACAGTACAAACATAGGGCAACTGAAATAGCTTTGTTCAGATGAGGCAGCCGAATTGAAAGACGAGTTTATTGACCTAAAAGGAAATGTTCTGCCTGCCGGCCTTACTCCCTTGGAAGACATGTTTGATGACAACGATGTGGCCAAAAAACCAAAGATGGAACCTTTGAATGCCGCCATAGAGGAACACAACATAGGAACAGCAGAACATCCTAGAATGATTAAACTATCCAAAAATCTGCCTCCTGACCAAAAACCGAAATATGTGGGTTTGTTCAAAGAATTTCAAGATGTTTTTGCTTGGAGTTATGAGGACTTAAAGTCCTATGACACTTCAGTAATCCAGCATACCATTCCCCTAAAACCAAATCAGAAACCGTTCAAACAAAAACTCAGAAGAATCAACCCCATGCTTCTTCCTTTGATTGAAAAAGAAATAAAAAGAATGTTTGAAGCGGGTATCATTGCGCCCATTAGATTCTCTGAATGGGTGTCTAACTTAGTTCCCACCAGAAAGAAAATAGGAGAGATAAGACTGTGTGTAGATTTGAGAAATTTAAACCAGGTCTCTCTAAAAGACCACTACCCGTTACCCAAAGTGGATCATATCTTGCAAAGAGTAGTGGGTTCCTCTAGGATTTCTCTACTAGATGGATTCTCAGGATTTAACCAAATCCTTGTTCACCCAGACGATCAAGACAAAACAGCTTTTACCACGCCCTGGGGAATGTTCAAGTACGTTAAAATGCCTTTTGGGCTGAAAAATGTCGGCGCTACCTTTCAAAGGGAAATGGATATTGCGTTTGCCAAGGAGATACATGATTTCCTTGTAGTTTACTTGGATGACCTGACCCCATTTTCCAAATCCGATCGACAGCACCTTAAGCACTTAAGGCAAATTTTCATCACATGCAGGAAATACGGCATTTCCTTGAACCCTAAGAAGTCTCTATTTGCCTTGGAGGAAGGCAAGATTTTAGGGCATATAATATCAAAAGATGGGATCCTAATTGACCCAGAAAGAATTCAAGCTATCCTCCAAATCCCTTACCCAAGAAACACAAAAGAATTGCAAGCATTCCTCGGAAAGATCAACTTCCTGAGGAGATTTCTCCCAAATTTAGCCGAGCTAGTAAGGCTATTGAGCAACATGCT
This sequence comes from Pinus taeda, assembly GCA_000404065.3. NCBI lineage: Eukaryota > Viridiplantae > Streptophyta > Pinopsida > Pinales > Pinaceae > Pinus > Pinus taeda. The sequence continues at coordinate 3,979 of APFE030376741.1, read as the reverse complement.
AAAAAAGGACGCCAAGGTAAGATGGTCTCTTGAGGCCAAGCAAGCTTTGGAGAGTATAAAAACTGCCCTGACTCAAACACTTGTCCTCACCAGTCCTCAATTTGACAGAGATTTTATCATTTTTTCCTTCGCATCTGAACACACTATAGCTGTGGTCCTTCTGTAGAAAGATGATCAGGGCAACGAGAAACCAATTGTTTTCTTCATCCGAGCTTTGAGAGACGCACCCCTAAAATTTCATATTATGGAGAAGCAAGCCTACGCCCTGGTCAAAGCCATCAAAGACTTCAGAATTTACATCCTGTACTCCCATGTGATCGCATATGTCCCTAATGTTGTTGTAAAGGATATACTAACTCAAGAGGGACTGGAAGGCAGAAGAGGCAAATGGATTGCTAGCATCCTTGAATACGACATTGAGATAAAGCCCACCAAGCTCGTAAAAGGACAAGGGCTAGCCAAGCTAATGTTTTAAACAAACTTCCAAGCGTTGGACATTAATCAACTGGATGATGAATCGGAGCTGGTGACTCCACGGATCAGTGATACTTTCATACAGTCCCCTTGGTACGCTGATATTTTCTTTGTATTGTTAAACCTGTGCGCTCCCCCAGGATTGTCCAGAACCAAGAAAATATTTTTAATGATGAAATCATCAAATTTCTGTGTCATAGATGGTGCTTTGTTTTGGAAAAATTATGAAGGTGTTTTGCTTAAATGTTTAACTATAAATGAAGCTAACAACATCATGAAAGAATTTCATGCAGGTGATTGCGGAGGACACTTATATTGGAAATCCACGGCTGACAAGATCTTACGAGTTGGTTATTACTGGCCTTCTTTATTTGCAGATGTGAAAAAGTTTACTGCCTCATGCCACAAATGCCAAATCTTTGAAGGAAAGAGAAAGCTATTTCCCTTGCCCCTAAAGCTCGTTTCAACCGAGAAACCTTTTCAACAATGGGGTCTTGACTTCATTGGAGAAATCCATCCCTCTTCCTCAGGCCAACACAAATGGATTCTAACAGCCACCGACTATTTCACCAAATGGATGGAAGCCATCCCGTGTAGACAAGCCGGTGACTCCACCATTATTCCTTGAGAGCAACATCCTTTCTAGATTTCGCTGTCCGGAGAAAATTATTACCGACAATGCTGCTGCTTTCAAATCTAGGAAAATCATTAACTTTTGCCACAAATAGCACATTACCTTAGGTCACTCCACAGCTTATTACCCGCAAGGTAATGGCTTGGCCGAGTCTTCCAACAAGAGCCTCATCAATATCATAAAGAAGATGCTAGAAGAAAACAAAAAGAACTGGCACAAAAAGCTCACCAATGCCCTATGGGCAGACCGACTGTCCACCAAAATATCCATCGGGATGAGCCCCTATGAACTTGTATATGGCATGGAAGCCAAGTTTCCTTCATCTCTGGGCATACCTACTATCAAACTGTTGCAAGAAATTCAGGCTGAACCAAATGACATGCAAAGAAGAGTTAATCAGACCATTCACCTTCAGCAAACCAGAGAACAAATTTTCAACAGAGCTCAGGGTCTACAGGAAAAACTCAAGAAAATGTTTGATAAGAAGACTAAAGCAGAGGATTTCTGGGTGGGCAGTAAAGTTCTAAGATGGGATGCACGAAGAGAAGATAAGGGCAAACACGCAAAATTCGATTTTTTGTGGAAAGGTCCATACATTATCAGCGTTGTGCAAGGCAATAACACCTACTTTCTCAAATCTCTTGATGACAGCACAGCCGAAGAAGGCCCGGTCAATGGCCGGATGTTGAAGCACTACAATGATCCTCCTACTTGAAAAAGGCAGATGGTGGTTGGTTTGTACATAGTTGTGTATATCAGTTTTTGTCTTTTTTAGAGTTTATAATACTGAAGCACGCAGAAGAAAGCAGGCGGCGCTTTACAGTTTAACAGCAACAACTAAAGATTAAGGCACTCTGACCTGCTGTTCTTGACTTCTCGCAAGGAGAAGCCATCCCCAAGTGGAGCCACTTTTAGCCTCCTGCTGCAGCAGGTTATTCATATTTCATGATTGACATTTTACAGGCCAAATATGTCGTACTTTGCATACTGCAATGCTCCATATTTGCTTAACAGTCTCCGAGCGAAGAAGGATACTTCAAGTTCATTCAATTGCCTTCCAAATTTTGGAAAGTTATCCCGGTATCGCCAATTTTTCAGTTAAAGGGAGGTCCAAACAGCCAAATCTTGGTCTCCCTAGGTTTAAATTCCCTGTTTTAGAATATAGAGAATGTAAATCTGTCCAAACAGCTTAATCTTGACAGATTCTTAGATAGGTAGAGAAGCAGAGGAGCCCAACAGCTTAATCTGGGCCCTGGAAGAAATAAGGGTAGTATGTAGATAGGAAAGCATTAAAAGGAAAATGAATGAAGGGTTTGCAAGTCTAGGTGCACCCAAATCAAAAGAAGAAAAAATGCTAGATAAGTAGGCTGGGTAGGTAGTTCTGAGGTTGCTGAATCCTAATTGCTGATCAGTTCCAGATTTTCAGGTGTCATCTCATTCAGGAAACAATCAACAGGTAATTCTATGCGACAATCTCAAAAGAGGTATAACTAACTCCCCTTCTCTGCTTTCCCCAATCATTAACTAACTTCCCCAAAAGAGGTCAAGATCTGCTTGACACCTCTTAAGTTCCATCATTTTCATAACAGCTTGAGTAAAGATCTGCTTGACTCAAAGTTGTTCCATACTTTCTCTTAAGCATGGTCCTACTCCCTTGTAACAGCCTAAGGTCTCTCGAACTTAGCGCTTTCTTACCACCTCCATATTAACCACTAACATTATTATTTAGCGCCCTACATTTTCCCATCCCCCTACTAATATTATGTAAATCATCCCCTATATACATATCCCTCCCCCTGGTTGAAAATTAACCATAAGTACCCCCGGGAATTGCTCAGTTTACCAGAAACTAAGCAAGAACCCTTAACCTCCAAACCATCTCCCAGATACAATGGACTCCTTCTAGAGTATAAAATCCCTCTGAGGTAATCAGACCCCTTCCGAAACCTCAAAATGCCCTTCGCACCCACCTACTTGCTCTTTTAGCCCAAAACTTACACTCCGCACAACGTTAAAGCCAGATTGCATTGCAAGATCACACTTTCCTCTCCATGCAAGTAATGACCCATCCGTCACCACCCAACGCGATATCGCGATATCGGCGGTCGGCGGTCGCAAGTGCCAAATGCCCAACTCAAGCATCCTCCGTTCCCCGCCGATGCGATATTGCGATCGCATCGGAGCTAGTTCATCGCATTACCTCCAGTGTCAGCACCTCACCATGTCATTCTGTACCAGGGACCCACCACAGCTAATGTCATCCGTCGTACAGCCAACGTCGTGCTGACGTCAGCAGCCAAAAAGCTGAAACTTTGCGCAGGAAGAAAAATCGCACTTCGGAGCTCCAGAACAAGAAACAGAGGTAGTTTTCGATGCGCGATTAGCGTGCATCGCTACGGGAAATAGGCCGTTTCGAGGAATCTTCGGGGAATCTTTTGATTTCTTAGCCCCTTGTCCGCCGAAAAGCCCGAAAATCACCCGATCGTGCCAAAATGATCCGGTTTAAAGACAGTAGCAGATCAATGACAGAGTTTAAAGTGTATCAGATCAAATCATCAGGCATCAAGCGTGTCAAAGAATATCAGTCGACGGTGGAAGCCATCAATGTAGCGGCAAAGAGTATCAGTGAAAATCTTGAGCAGCGACCCGAAGCAGGAGAACATTTAATACCTTCCAGCAGATTCATAGAAAGAGGGTGAAGCCACTTGAAGCTCTCAAATCATAATTATTGAACATTTAAATCACACCAAAGCATAACTGCAGTTCCCAAAGCACAATCATTCCAGCAGCACTGCATCTAGCCCCCAAGGGCCACATTGTCACCTTTTCTGATTCAGCTGCCCCTAGCGCAACCAAAAAGATTTACTTGCA
>APFE030376731.1:29110-80846 GCA_000404065.3 Pinus taeda | reverse complement strand
AACATCAGTGGGACTCTCTAATCTCCCTCCTCAAAGGAGTAGCCCCAATCAATCAAGGAATCCAAGAATCTTTCATATGGGACCCATCTAGAGGAGTCTACTTAGTGAAATAGGGATATCTAAAACTTCAAGAACAACAAGGACACCAGGACTGGCCTCTATGGAAATCGGTATGGAAAACTGAAAGTCTCCCAAAAATAAAAAATAAAAATTATATGGACTCTTTTAAAAGGGAAAATCCTTACAACTATCAATCTCAGGAAAAAATGTTTCATTGGGCCTTCTTGATGTCCTATGTGTCTCACTGCAAAAGAGAGCATCCAATACCTCTTCCTTGAGTGCAATTTTGCAAAAGAATGTTAGAATCTTCTTGTATGCCCTTTGAACATAGTTGTGAATCTATCTCATCCCATCACTGAATTATATGTAGCATGGGAAAACAAGTATCCTTACTCTCTCAAAAATAAGAATACCATCAAAAGATTTTGGACAAGATTACCCTCATTCCTCTGCTGAAATTTGTCTTGCAAGGAACAATCAAATATTTCAGAACTCTTAGCCAAAAGTTGGCAAGGTGCTCTAAAAAACATGGGGGCTAGCAACAAAATTCCTACCATCCCAAGGAACAAGAAAATAGATTTCAATTAGCTACAATAGGAAGAAAGAGCATGAATCAACTATGCAAACAACAAGCCAAAACTGCCAAACATACCCAAAAGGAAAGAGGTTAATAAGAGCTAGAAAATCCACTTAAAGGAGGAAGAATTCATACTATGGTTAAATGCTCTTAATAAGCCTTGTATTTTCTTTGATGGTGCATCAAATTCTAACCCGGGAAAAGCAGGTGCAGGAGGCATTATTCCCTACCAAGACAGGCAAAACACTACCTCTTATGAGTGGGTATTGGGCACGGTCTCAAACAACAAGACAGAGACATATGGGTTCCTTTTGGGAGCTAAAAAAAAAAATCTAATGAACCGAGTCATTTTGGGAGATTCCTCCATCCTCATCCAAGCAATGGTCATGAAGACCAAACCGAAAAACGCAGCGCCAGGCCAAATCACAACCAAGATCAGTCAACAACTAAAAGATTTGGGACAAATCACCTTCCTGCATATCTTAAGGGAAAACAACAAAAATGTCAACAATCAAGCAATTAAAGCAGTGGCACGATCCCTAGGAGAAGTGTGGATTGAAAATGAAACTTTTTTCTTCCAATTCTACAATCATTGCTCCCACCTCACAATCCAATAACAATCACTTCGTAAATTGGATTGGCATTCATTAAACTCTGCACCTTTCATTTCATGACTAGAGCATAATGCTTTTCAAATCTTCCTTGTTGCAACTCTCTACCCAATATCGATCATCCTGAAAGATCGACCCTCTCCCTCTTCCCGTGACCTCCTCCTATCCTTCTCCCGCATGTTTCTCCCTTCCCTCCCATTTTTCTATTTATTCTATCCCTCCCTCGCAATTCTCTCCACTCCCTCCCTTCGCATTGCTTCCCTTCGCATTGTTTCCCTTTGCATTGTCTCATCATCCCTCCCTTCACATTGTTTCCCTGCTACACGCCTGCAAATAGTTTCCCTTATCTCTTATGTTCTTTCTGCAAGACAAGTGTGGGCAACTAACTTCATTTGAAGCTTCCTTGCTCTTCGATGCCTCTCTGCCCTCTAGTATAAGTTGGAACTCCTTTTTTCAGGCCACAATTCATTACAATCTCTTTCTCTATCAAGAACGTTTGTGTCGATCCTTACTCTATCAAGGCCTTTGGATTTGAGCTTCTCTCTATCCAATCCTCACTATCCTCATAACTCCGGTCGGAATTCTACAAAGGCTTCCAATCATAACAAAGGGAAAATGGATCCCCTTGATTGAGCATCCAAGAACGAGGCCTGTATTTATTGTCGAGCCAACAAGTTTAGAATTGATCAACTGAGGGAAACAGTAAAAGAAATTCGACGCCAACAGAAGTTAGAAAATGCATTCTTAATGGGACCAATTGCCAACCAGAACACACAAATTGAAGCTCTGAACAACAAGTGCCTACATTTGGAGAACTCTGTAACATTCGTGAAAGGTATCCTCACCGATAAGACCGGGGAAAACTCAGTCTTAAGGGACAAAAGCAGCAGGAACAAGCCAAGAGAAGAGCCCACTGTAAATCAGAAGTAGGATGAACCAATGTTAAGTCTTTTATGGATTTTTTTCTTGTAGTTTTTACCATGCATTGGCTCTAGTAATTCATGCACTATAACTGAGTAGTTTCTTGCATTATGAAATGTAAATGTCAAGTATTTCTGTAGTAGTATGTTAGAATCTATAAACAATAAGTAGTAGGGAAATTTAGAATTTATGAAATCAGGAACACATCGAATTGTGGGGAGGTGTTTTCTTCTTGCCCTCCCTCTCAGTCTTGCTAGCTGCAAAAATCTTGTAATAAGAGTCTACTTCCTCTTTTTTAAATAAAAATTCCAATATCCGACTTTGCTAAAATATTAATTATTATTATTATTATTTAAATTAAATTATTAACGAAAAATATTATTTTATTATTAATTTAACTAAATAAATAATATATTAAATATATATTTTATAAAAAATCATAAATGAATAAAATCTTATTACCAAAAAAGTTAAATATGCAAATAGGAAAAACAAACCAAAACGAAAGTTTAAGACTTTCATTCACTGGTATCTTATAAGTGAAGAAATACATAATGATTTTTCAATATTTAGTTTCGCGGATATGTGCACATACAAAATAAAATATCAATGTCATTTTATTTTTAATAAATTAATATATTTGAAAATGGGATTTTGTATTTTAGTGGATTAAATAATAAAACATTAAATTAAATATTTATTTAATATAAATACACAACATAAACAAAATGTCTAGTAATTAATATGGTTTTTAATTAGATTTAATTACTTTGACGAGAAAGTTAAAAACCATATTTTATTTTTAAATTTGAAAAGTTTATTAACAGCAAATTTGAATCATATGAAAGGACAAAATATAAAAAGACTTTAAATTTATATTAATATTTTTAAAATATTTTCCAAAACTCTTATTTTTAATTTAATTTACACGTTAATATTTATTATTTCTAAATAATAATTATTTCAATATAAAATATATATAAATATAAACAATTTTAACACTTCTGTAGTTATTCATAAAATAATTTATAATACTTTATAACTATTTAAAATCAATAACATGAACAAACACTTCAAATTATTATGCCAAGCGTTAATCTAACATCTCATGATTTTAACATAGTCAAAACAATTTGAACATTTGACCACGGTTCCCTTTCTGACTTGTTTGCTAATTTTTGTTGAGAGATGCTTGTGTGTGAATACTTAGCTTACTCAACCAGATTTTAGAAGATGTTTCAAATATCTTTTTTCATGATAATATTATCATTTATATTGGAAAATGTTCAAGTCAAACTGTATAATTTTGCAATACAAGAATTAATAAAGATGATCATGAATAAATATCTAAAAATAAATTTGATTATCTAATTCATTTATATTTTATTTTTTTATTTAACAAATTTGAACTTAATATTTTGACATATTAACTAAGTATATAATAATAAATAAACATAAAAGGTTTATTAGAACCTTAAGTGTAACGATCTCCTCCCATAGCTTAAGGAAATGGAATCGACAAACCAAAACCTTGTTAACTTCCCTCAGGTGCTACAACACTCCCAAGGGCTAAACCACCCTTCCAAGTGCCCAAACCCTGAGTTAACTTTATTTTTCATTGACCTGAATTCCCAGTGGCATGCACAAGCTTGCATCCATGCGAATGAAAGCCTCCAGTCACATGCAAAATCCTACAAAGATCAACTACAGTCTCAATTTCATAGTTCTATGCCTACTACCATGAATTTTATGCCACCCTTTCAGGGCTAGACTCTAGGTCACTGCCCATAATTTGATGAAACTTTCTAAAACAATAAATGACACCTACACAAAGCCTTCTATACAAAACTTAGATAAGAACTTGACCTAACAAGTCCTAACCATGACAAAAATTCCTTCAAACACATCATGAACATGCAATCTACATGTCAAATTTACATATCTAAACACAGGGATTTCATACTTATCTAAGAATCGTCAAGATCTGATGCCATCTTACAATAGCCGCATTATCATTTATTAGGTCATACATTGTTTTACTAATCCAAACATGTTGAAAGCCATAACTAGAATTTTTTATGAAACCATGTTTATAACCAGCATATAACCATAATATTAACAATGATAGATCAGTCATTAAAGCCACATAATAGCAAGTACATTTACACATCATACACAAGAGGAAAATAACTCTTATTAACATATGCAAATCCAACCAAGTTAGGGATTCCCACGTACCACCCGACCATAGATTGGGTTGAACCAAATATTACTTTCAGCGAATCACCCCAGTGCCATATTCCAAGCATGAATGTGGGACTCACAACAAAACCAACCAGGGATTTTCAAGCTTTATCGATTATCCCACCATTACCGATCAAGGGATTCCTAGGATTGAAACCCTCATCTATACAACCAAGCCTTACCGTGTATCCCCACATTACTAGTCAAGGGATTCCTAGGCCCAAACAATAAACATACATTATAGGCTTTATCACAATCTCGTCATATATCGGTCAAGGGATCATTAGGCCCTAAAAAATCATGGATGCCTCTAGATCTCTCCACCTAAATCATGAGGAATTTTTCTGTCTCCACCCTCTAGGATTTACCGTGTATCCTGCTATTACCAGTCAAGGGATTCCTAGGCCCAACCAGGGTATTTACCTCTAGGATTTACTGTGTATCCTGTCATTACTAGTCAAGGGATTCTTAGGCCCAACATGGATATTCACAACTAGGCTTTACCGTGTATCCCACCATTACCGGTCAAGGGATTCATCGGCCTTGTGATTTTTCATGAAACCACCCCACTCAGTTTTGAATCCATTCGACAATCCAACTAAACTAGGTAAAAGAATCCCATCACACCATGACTATCCGGAAATGGAAAGGCAAGGTTGAAAACCACTGTCACACCTGGAAAAGCTCATGCCAATGACAACAAGAGAATCAAAAACACACATGCATGTACCATGCATGCCAAAACTAGCAAGGAAATCATACTTGCAACTCGAATCCTGCAAGTAATCCCATTGTAGCCACTTGATCTAACTCTTCCTTGCTTGATATTTTCCTCCCTTTGCTTTCTTGTCCTTCCTTTTCCTTTCTTTCCTCAATGCTAGAGTGCTCTAAGAATGATCTAAGTGTGTGAAAGAGAGAATGGAGAGAGAGCTCCACCCAAAAACTGTAAAAAGTCCATGAACTAATCCTCAAAAGCCTTTTTATCATTGAGGTCTTTATTTCTTTGTTTTCCTCTATTTTCCCTTCATTTTCCTCCTCACATGCAACCTGTGACCTTTCACCTTCATTTTCTCCCATTTTCCATTTTTTTCATAAATAAATGCCAATTAATGCCTTTTTCCTTTTCAAATGCTTTTGTCAATGCCTTTGCCAATTTCCTTTAGCCATAATAAACCAAATGAATCCCAACTAAGATGTTTTACTCAACATTCAACTTCGAATACGTGTCCCATGACCTTGGTTTTATTTTTTCCTTTATTAACTTTATTACCTAGATTTTTAACCTGAGGTTGTTACATTGAGCAATGAATAACCACTTTGATAAAATAAATGTTTATTAAAACCTTTGAGCCATCACCCAAATGCTCTTCAATCTCAATCTTGGCTACAACAAAGGTCTTTGTCTTTATGATGTATTCTAGTTCTTTGTCTTTATGATGTGTTCTAGTTCTTAAGGATAACATGAAGCAACACTATGGATAGGTTTTAAGAAAGAGGTTATTGAGGAAGTGGAAATAAATCTATATCGATGTAGAGGTATGACATTATCTTATTAATTAATCTTTTTAGAAAGTTTATCTTTTCATAAGATTCTAATTATTTTTCATGGTAAATATTCATAAGGGCATTAACCTCACTCTTATTCTCACATTATGAGATATATATTTTGTTGTGTTTATTACACATTTATCCCAAAGTTCATTTTCTTGTTACATTTAGCCCACAAAAATTCATTCATTCCACTTTATTGTTCAAATTATAATACATATATATTTTTAAATGTTTCACTAAACTTCCTCTAGCTTACATAAAATGCAACAACCATTAGTCCGATGATAGTATTACATTTCACAAATTTCTTCAGTGAATAACATTTATGATATTGACTACAATTCAAAAATCAATATATATAATTGTTTTAAAAATAATATATATAAATTAATTTAATTATTAATACATATAAATGTATTATGAATTTTAATTTTAAATAAAATAAAATATTTTTTAATATATAAAATATAATATATTTTTAATATATATTGAAATTAAAAAATTCAAGCCAATTTTCTCATCATTGATTTCTTAAATGGATTGAAGACTTTCAACATTAACCTTAAATTTTTTCCCTTCGAGAAATTAGACAATATAAAATGTTATAACATATTTTGATAAATCCTTTCAACCTTCCTCAACAAAAACTGAGAAGAGACAAAATATTATAACAAATTTTATCAAATCCTTTGAACCCTTTTAATCTGAAGTCAGAAGAGAAATTGTTATAACAAACTCAGTCAAATTCTTTCAACTTTTTTTTAAATGAGAAGTTAAAGAGATAAAATATTATAACTAATTTGGTCAATTCCGTAGAGCTATAATGATAATTCAAACGCTTCACTAAAATAAAATAAAATAACAGATATTATACTATTTAAATATTATATCCACATTATATGATAAGGATATAATATATTATATCCGTATCAAAATACAAGCATCGCATGCACACCTGGCAGATCCAGAGGTTCCGGCAATAAATGCTGAAGGAAATATGAATTTCGCTGAGTTGTAATCTAACGTGGAATCACGGTCTCCGCATTGACTGTAATTTTGTGTTCTTTTTATCCTTAAATCTCCATCATTGTTCATCCACGTGGCAAAAACTATTCGGAATTCGAGACCTACAGCATCGACCGTGAGTGTAAGTTAATCTGTTTTATTACATAAGTTCACTTTCCACGTCACTGCTCTGTCCCAGCGGTGGATAAGGGAGCAAGTGCCAAATGGATAGGGTTAAAATTGAATTACCATGCTAGACCTATGATACCACGTGTCAATGTAACCTGGAGACGGCATTTAATGCAAGAGTATGTATCTACGTGTCTAATGGTGCCGATAAGACCTCGGGGGTGTTGCCAAGGACAGCGTGATCAGACGTGGACTGCATGGTTCCGAGGAGGCTCACTCGGAATATTTTTGCAATTTGACCGCCGGAACCATTTCATCGCACTAAATTCGAAGCCGGGGAAAAATTTGCAATTGCGGAGGCCATTTGTGTCCATAGGCAGAAGTTGAAAGCAGGAGTCGGTATGTCATATGTTTGCATAAAAGAGCTATTTGGTTAGTTCTTTCAGGATTTTGTTATCTGTTTTAGGTGCAGAGGATATAGCAGAAAGAATGGCCGGCGGGGGATTTACAGGCCCAGTAGGGTCGGGGAATGTAGACTTCGAGGTGCGCATAACAGCTTATGTTATCATAACTTGTATCATGGCTGTCAGCGGCGGGGTAATGTTTGGCTACGATATTGGAATTTCAGGTAATCTCTGGAACCTTTGATGTCGTTTGGCTGCTGGCTCAGTGTGCGCATAGATTTCACTCATTTAGCAGTTTTGTAACGAAAAAATTAACTGTTTTGTGAAGAAATCTGAAAATTTGACGGTTTTGTTTATTTTCAACAATTATTGCATTATACTGCTTTCCTCCGCTTTGTTGAAGGCCGGAATATTTCCTTCCAATTTGATCTCGTTGTCCTGTAACTTACAGAAGAAAGAAATGAGAGAACTTTTCTCTCTCATTAATTTCTTATGCACCTCAACAAGGTTCGATAATTGTTCTGCATATTTTATAAAGAACAGTATTTTCTTGTCCGAAATTGCTGGATGTTAGGCGTCAGAAAACAATATACTATATATACTATGGATTTTCAATGTGGAGCCTGTTCAAAATTTTCATTAGTGATATTCACGCAGTCCTTACGAATGATGATGCTCTTTACAGCTCTTTACATCATCTCTGTATCAAGGATTACAGCTCTTTACATCATCTCTGTATCTAGCTGGTCTTGTAGCCACATTCTTTACGTCGTATACTACCAGAAGATTTGGCCGGAGACTGACAATGCTTATTGCCGGCCTATTCTTTCTTGCCGGAGTCACCTTCAATGCGGCAGCGCAGGATCTTCTAATGCTCATTATCGGAAGATTATTACTTGGATGTGGAGTCGAATTCGCTAATCAGGTCTGAAAAACAGAGGATTTATATCCCTGATAAGACGGAATCTTTGATTTAGTACTAAGATTCAAATAATTAACAGAGGAATCGCTCCCGCGCATTCCCTTTTCGCAAAAAGTGCCTTTAATAGCTCACTTCTTTTTGTGAAATCATTGCATATATTGTATATTATTTTCTATATAACGAGAGTACAGATCCGTAAAATTCCTGACACGCATTTGATATGACAAACTTTGCTTCTAATTGAATTCTTTGAGTTTTCTTTTAAAACCTAATCAGATAGCTTGCATTAAAACATATTCTATTATATTTGTGAGGTCTATACTCAATTGATTCTAATTCGCTGCAAATTTCTTAGCTACATTATCCTCTGCGTGCCTTCATTTTGGGTAAATCTTAGACAGCATTGTTTTTCTCCTTCAGCCTATCGATTGGAACACTGATGCGATGAAAGGGCCTTTCTTTTCTGTAACTGTAGGCGGTTCCTCTTTTCCTGTCAGAGATAGCACCGACAAGAATTCGAGGGGGTCTAAACATCCTCTTCCAGCTGAATATTACAATAAGCATTCTGTGCGCAAATTTAGTCAACTATTTTACAGCTAAGATCAAGCCATGGGGATGGAGGCTTTCTTTGGGCTTGGAAGGTATCTCTGCAATTCTGCTATCAGGTTGAAATTGTAATTTCAACTGCAGTTCTTATCTTGCGATGCGATGAGATCGCAAATTTGATGAGATCGAAGATCGCAAATCGCATGCAAGCTTGGAGCCTCCGTTTTGTTCACTTGATTTCTGCGATTGATGTCAAATCGCACAAATATAATAGTGTTCCATTTTTCTTCTTGTGATTGTGAGATGCGATCCAATTAAAGTCAACGATTGAAGTACAGGCCTACAACAAATAAATTTGACGTGAAGTAAAAGTTTTTTTACCGTTAGTTTTGTTACTGTGGGTTGGTAAGTTTTGGTGAAGTTTTTAATTTTATTTCAGCGGGAGTATGGGCACAAGTAAAGGTTGGTAAAATCATTTAATTTTATTGTTTTTCTTTTACGGAAGGATGGAAGTGAAAACCTGAAGCAATTCTCTTTTGTTATTATATATATATGTAATGGTTTTTGTTGACAATGTAATAGAGAAATACGCAAGAAGCGCACCAGCGCGAGAGCATGTATGTTTTTCAATACGCAGCAGCTTAGTATGTAATAGGAATGCAAAACATTGCATAATATGTTTACTTGTCATTTTGTAACACTTTGAATGTTACTCTTTCTGAACTGCATTTGAAGCAGTCTCTTGGTGAATCCCTCTGGTTAAGAGGAAGATGCTCTTCAGCATAAATTGGTGAATCCCTCTCTCAAGAGGAAGACATTTTGTAACAGTTGGTTTATTTTAATGAATAGAAGTTCTTATGTTTGTTGCTGAAACTTTATCTCCAGCAAGGTAAAATTTTGTCTGCAGCAAGATCCTGTGGAGAAAAACAGAGCATTGTCTCTGTGTGTGAGTTTTTGTTGTTTTTGGGATTTTACCAGAAAAATTCCCAACAGTGGTATCAAAGCAAGTCCAGGCTCTTTGAAGGTCTCAAAGAAGCTGAAGGAAGAATTTCTTGCTGGAGAAGCTCAGCAGAGTGAAGACTCAGCAAAAGAATCCAGGTATTTCTCAGACCAGTTTTTGTGTTACCGCTGAAAGAACAGTCAATATTTTAAATACACAGTCAAGGATTTAGAAGCATAGCTGAGAATGCAAGGAATGACTAGCACAAACACTAGTATGGGTTTGTTTAACCCTCAATTCCCACAGTTCAATGGGAAAAACTATGACTATTGGGCAATAGCCATGAAAGCCCTGTTTGCCTGTCAAGATTTATGGGAACTTATTGAAGATGGTTTTGAAGAACCAACAAATGAGAATGAGTTCAACAGTTTAACTCAGGCAGAGAAAGACCTATTGAAAAGCAATAGGAAGAAGGACTCAAAAGCCCTTGTATTTTTGTATCAAGCAATAGACAAAAGTGTGTTTCCAAGGATAGCAGCAGCTAAGACATCCAAAGAAGCATGGCAAACTCTCAAGACAACCTATCAAGGCATGGAGAAAGTGAAGACAACAAAACTACAGTTGCGGAGGAGAGATTTTGAAAATCTTTGCATGAAGGAGTCAGATAACATTGACTCATTCTTCACACATGTGATTGGTTTGGTCACACAGATAAGAACTCATGGAGAAGTTCTTGAAGAAAGGAGGATTGTGGAGAAACTATTGAGGGTCCTACCCTCAAAGTTTGATGTGATTGTTACCACCATAGAAGAGACAAAGGATCTCTCAAACTTTTTAGTTGATGAACTTCATGCATCACTGATAACTCATGAGCAGAGGTTGAGTAGAAATGAAAACTCATCTCTAGAGCAAGCCTTCAAGACCCAGATGTCCTTTGGAAGAGGAAGAGGTCAAGGCAAAGGAAATAAAAGAGGAAGAGGCAAAAGCCAGAACAGAGGTGGAAGGAACAACCCAACAAATGCTCAAGGAAGAGGCAACAATTCAGATCAGAACCAAGGCCAAGGTAGCAGCCAACAAAGAAGTCAACATCATGCTCAAGGACAGAGGTATGAAAAATCCAATGTCCAATGTTATAATTGTAAAAAATATGAGAATTATGCCAATGAATGTAAAAAGAAACAGCATGATATGAATAATAGTTCTAGTGCAAATATCACCAGAGAAAATATCAGCCAAAATAATGTTTTATTAGCTTGTAACATGGCTGCAACAAACAGTGAAGATATATGGTTTCTAGATTCTGGTTGTAGCAACCATATGACAGGAAACATAGCCATGTTTTCTGCTTTAGATCAAAGTGTGAAGTCACAAGTCACACTTGGGACTGATAGTAAAATTTCTGTTATGGGTAAAGGAGAAATTAAGATATTTACAAAGAAAGGTGAAAAAAAAATCATAGCAGATGTCTACTATGTCCCTAGAATGAGATGTAACCTCTTGAGTATTGGACAACTTGTCCATAAGGGGTACAATGTTTTCTTTAAGAATGATGTATGCACCATCATGGATATAGCACCCAGCAAAAGATGCATTGCTGAAGTGAAAATGATGAGGAACATGATGTTCCCTCTTAGAATAAGAGCAGACTTGAAGAACAAAGAAGTAATTGCAGCAGTTACCCAAAAGGCTTTCCAAAGCCAACCAAAAGATGAAAATTGGTTGTGGCACTTGAGATTTGGACATCTCAATTTTGGAGGTCTTAACTTGCTGAGCAGAAAATGAATGGTAAGAGGATTACCATTGATAGAGAAACCGGACAGCCTTTGTGAAGGTTGCATATTGGGAAAACAACACAGAGAAAGTTTTCCATCAGGGAAAAGCATAAGGGAAAAAGCACCCTTAGAGATTGTCCACTCAGATGTATGTGGACCGATGCAAACTCCATCACTAGCAGACAACCAATATTTTCTAACTTTTATTGATGATTTTACAAGAAAAACTTGGGTTTATTTCCTAAAGAATAAAAGTGAAGTGTTTGAAAAATTTCGAAATTTCAAAGCACTTGTGGAAAATCAAAGCGGGCTGCATATCAAAGTTTTAAGAACAGATAGAGGAGGTGAGTATATCTCCAAAGAATTCCTACGGTTTTGTAGAGAAAATGGAATTCATAAGCAATTCACAGCAAGGTACACTCCACAGCAAAATGGAGTTGCTGAAAGAAAGAACATGACCATCATGGATATCGTGAGGAGTATGTTGAAGGCAAAGCATTTGCCAAATGATTATTGGGCTGAAGCTGTAAATTGTGCAGCGTATATTTTGAACAGGTGTCCTACAAAAGCAGTGATGAACAAAGTGCCGGAAGAAGCATGGAGTGGGAGAAAGCAAGGAGTCACCCACATGAAAGTTTTTGGATGTGTGGCTTATGCACACATTCCAGATTAGATAAGGAGGAAGTTGGACAACAAAGGGGAGAAATGTCCTTACATTGGATACAGTGAGGAATCCAAAGCTTACAGGTTGTATACATCCACCAAGAAGTTTTTCATCAGCAGAGATGTTCAATTCATTGAAGAGGAAGCTTGGGATGGAAGCATAGAGAAAACAGTGAATGTCAAAAACTGTTTGTCTCATGATGAAGATGATGAGGAGGTGGCTGAAATGCATCCCCAAACAGCAGCGCCAACACAAGGACAGCAAAGGAACACCATTGAGGATAAATGAGAGTGCTTCTCCAAGCACACCACAAGGAGGAAATTCAAGTGCATCTTCAAGCACTTGCACACCAAATGAAAGAGGTAAGAAGTTCAAAAACTTGAGTGACATTTATGATGAAGAAATGAATTCCTTATTTGCCTTGTTTTGTCATGTTAATGATCCTATTCATTTCGAGGAAGCAATTAAAAATAAGAAATGAATAGAAGTTATGGATGAGGAGATGAATGCCATAGAAAGAAACAAAACATGGGATTTGGTTGAGCTACCAAAAGGTAAAGAAGTCATTGGAGTGAAATGGGTTTACAAGACCAAGTGCAATGCTGAAGGCAAATGAAAGACACAAGGCAAGGCTGGTGTTGTCAAAAGGGTTACAAGGAGCAGTATGGGAGGACTACGAGGAAACTTTCGCATCCAGTTGCCAATGATTGGAAACGTGGTGAGAGCAGTGTATGTCCATAGGCAGTCACAAAAACAAGTGGAAAGTTTACCAAATGGACGTGAAGTCAGCATTCCTAAAATGGAGGTGTTAAAGAAGTAGGTTTCTACATTGAGAGAAACTCTAGCTATGAGTAAAGAAAGGCCAAGATACACAAAGTGTTGCAGATTGAAGAAAAGCTTCTTTATGGGTTTGAAGCAAGCCGCAAGGCATGGTACAGTATGATAGATTCCTATCTACTGGGAAAATGGATTTTGACAAATGTGAGGGTAGAACCCACCGTTCTACTTCAAAGAAATAGAATCGTAATAATTTTGATTTCTTGTGTGTTATATTGTGAATGATGTGATTTTACAGGTAATGATGATACTTCATTAAAATTCACAATCAGTCATGAAAGAAGAATTTGAAATGACTGACATGGGTTTGCTGAGATACTTCTTAGGAATAGAAGTAGATCAAAATGAAAATGGTATTTTTATCTCACAGGCAAAGTATGTAAATGAAGTGTTGGGCAGATTTAATATGCAAGACAGCAAGGCAGCAATCACTCCCACAGTAATGGGATTAAAACTCAGCAAAGATGACAAAAGCAAGGATTTTGATCCTAGCTTGTACAAGAGCATAGTTGGCAGCCTCATGTATTTAACTGCAACTAGGCTGGATATAATGTTTACTGTTAGTTTAATTTCCAGATTCATGGAGAGGCCAAAGGAAGCACATTGGCAAGCAGCAAAAAGAATTCTGAGGTATGTTAAAGGTACTAAAAGTTTTGGCATCTTATATACTATCTCAGAATGTTCAAATTTAGTTGGGTACACTGATAGCGATTGGGCAGGAAGTGTAGATGATCGGAAAAACACTTCCGATTATGTTTTTCACATGGGTTCAGGAGCCATTTCATGGGCTTCTAAGAAGCAACCTATTGTAGCATTGTCTACAGCAGAGGCAGAATATGTTGCAGCTACAGTAGCAGCATTTCAAACAGTTTGGATGAAAAGGATGTTGAGGAGCTTAGGCCAAGAGCAGGCAAAAGCAACAGTGATTTTTTGTGACAATAGCTCAGCTATTGCCTGTCTAAGAATTTTGTGTTTCAAAAACGAACGAAACACATCGACACAAGGTTTCATTACATCAGAGAATTGGTGAACAATGGAGAAATCAGTTTACAACATTGCAGCCCTCAGGAACAGGTCGCGGACATTCTGACCAAGCCATTAGATCAGAAAAGCTTTGAGTTTTTAAGGAAGCGTCTGGGTATGGTTAATAACCTAGCAGTTGAAATTAAAGGGGAGTGTTGAAATTGTAATTTCAACCGCAGTTCTTACCTGGCGATGCGATGAGATGAGATTGCAGATCGCAAATCGCATGCACGCTTGGAGCCTCTGTTTTGTTCACTTGATTTCTGCGATTGCGATGGTGCGATGTGATCCAATCGCAAATCGCACAAATATAATAGTGTTCCATTTTTCTTCCCGCAAATTGTGATTGTGCGATGCGATTCAATTAAAGTCAACGATTGAAGTACAGGCCTGCAGCAAATAAATTTGACGTGAAGTAAAAGTTTCTTTACCGCCAGTTTTGTCAGTAAAACAGTAAATGCAATTTACTGTGGGTTGGTAAGTTTTGGTGAAGTTTTTAATTTTATTTCAGCCAGGAGTATGGGCACAAGTAAAGGTTGGTAAAAGCATTTAATTTTATTGTTTTTCTTTTACGGAAGCATGGAAGTGAAAACGTGAAGTAATTCTCTTTTGTTATTACATATATATGTAATGGTTTTTGTTGACAATGTAATAGAGAAATACGCACAGCAGTGCGAAGCAGAGAGTGTGTGTAGAAGCGCAACAGCGCGAGAGCATGTATGTTTTTCAATACGCAGCAGCGTAGTATGTAATAGGAATGCACAACACTTTTCATTTGTAACATTTTGAATGTTAGTCTGACTGAACTGCATTTGAAGCAGTCTCTTGGTGAATCCGTCTGGTTAAGAGGAAGATGCTCTTCAGCATAAATTGGTGAATCCCTCTCTCAAGAGGAAGACATTTTGTAACAGTTGGTTTATTTTAATGAATATAAGTTCTTATGTTTGTTGCTAAAACTTTATCTTCAGCAAACTGAAATTCTGTGTGCAGCAAGATCCTGTGGAGAAAAACAGAGCATTCTCTCTGTGTGTGAGTTTTTGTTATTTTTGGGATTTACCAGAAAAATTCCCAACATATCTGTGGGGTCTATATGTTTATTAGAGACACCCAACAGTCTGATTGAAAGAGGACACCTGGAAGACGGCAAGAATGTATTGAGAAAAATCAGGGGAACTGATAATGTGGATGCAGAGTTCAGTGAACTAGTTCAGGCTAGTAAAACAGCCGCGGAAGTTAAGCATCCATTTCGAAACCTCATGAAACGCAGGAATAGACCTCAGCTTGCCATAACCATATTTCTGCAGATCTTCCAGCAGTGGACTGGTATCAATGCCATTATGTTCTATGCTCCCGTGCTCTTCCAGACCCTGGGATTCAAGAGCGATGCTTCTCTTTACTCTGCGGTTATCACTGGCATAGTCAATGTCATATCCACTATTGTTTCCATCTACTCGGTGGACAAACTTGGTCGAAGAGTGCTTCTTCTGGAAGCAGGAATACAGATGTTCATTTCACAGGTCATCCCCATTTGCTTTTCTCCTTCATTTCGATTTCATTGCTTTGTTTATAGGCAGCTAGTTCATTTCGAATGGTGAAACATAATAGTGATCATTGTGAATATGAAAATTGTAGGTGATTATTGGAATCCTGTTGGCGATGGGATTGAAGGACGGGCAGCAGCTTTCACAAGCGACGGCCATTGTGATAGTGTTGATGGTTTGCGTTTTCGTGTCAGCGTTTGCATGGTCATGGGGTCCTCTCGGATGGTTGATTCCCAGCGAAACGTTTCCCCTGGAAACAAGATCCGCTGGACAGAGCGTGACGGTGTGTGTGAATCTGCTCTTCACATTTGGTGTTGCATAGGCGTTTCTGTCAATGCTTTGCAATTTCAAATACGACATCTTCTTCTTCTTTGCTGGTTGGGTGTTCATTATGTCCCTCTTTGTGTTCTTTCTCCTTCCGGAGACGAAGAATGTGTCGATCGAAGAATGATGGACAGAGTGTGGAAAAAGCATTGGTTGGGGAAGAGTTTTGTCACAGATGCCGACCTCATTGATGATGATGAAGATGTAAATTCAAAACAAGAAAATGGAAGAGCCGGTGGCCATGCGTACCATAATTCTCAGTTGTGATCTTGTACTCAGCAGCAGATGGCGATGGCAATAATAATAACGGCATTACTTCTGCTATGCTGTCCAATTTGCCTGTAACAACTTAAATTTTATGTAGAAGCGCACCGACACCAATGGCCCCAATCAAACAACTGAGTAGCGTGAAATCGGGAATACTTTCGCCGTTCCAGGGTTACATCATTATTTATTTCCTCTCTCCTCTGATCCCTCATTTCTATGGAAAAATAAAATGGCTCCGTGGAACACAGGGAGATTATCTGGCAACTTATGAAGGTGGCCACTTGTATCGATGGCCACATAATTTATCATTGGTTTACTATAATAATATACAGGTACGAATTTTCCGTTGCAGGCTCACAAATGGTTTCTTTTGAGAGAGAAATTGTGAATGTAATTTTGCATCTCGTTGCAAAGAGATAGATTTTCCGCGACAAAAGTAAAGGTGTGTTGCAGCAATTAACATGTTTCTCGAGATTCTGTAAGGTTACAATCACAATAACATTAATAACTATTCTTTGAATTTCAAATTATAATAGAAAATTAATTTATTTAAATTATACATCATTTATTTAAAATCCCGAAAATTAAATTGACATATTATAACTCTGTTGAAGTAGTGAAGATTGTTTTATTTCATTTAATTGTTTAATCTATATAAATATTTTATAAATAATATAATATATTTAATACTAACTAATAGATTAGGATAAAACAATTAAATGTGTTTTTAAGTATGGAAGATTTTATATAACATATGAATATGTTTTGAGCATGGTATCCAAACAAATTTCAGGTTTATTTTATAAATTTATTGAAATTAATTTATTGCATTTTGGATAGTCAAAAAAATTTAAATATTTTTTGTAATTTTGGTGGTATTTTTCTATTATTTTTCAAAAATATAGCAGGTTACATCTATATGTTTGAGAGTTAGGTGGCCTCAACCTACTTAGAAGGAAACCAAATTTGTTGGCCACTTAACCGCAAAATATGCCATCCAATAACAAAAAATAATAAGTCTAACCAGCCACGCTATGTAACTATGAGAGTCTTTGTTCTTCCTATTTTCTAAATATCTATAAACATAACTACTAATAAGCCTAGAAATTTGAAACTATATCATGAAAAACTAGAAGCAAAAATGCATTGTCGCTACTCATCATCAGTTGAATCCACCGGTGCATGATCCTTTACAGTGGAACCTGGCAACTCTGTGTGGGGCATACAAGGGATACACTGCTCTATTCGGCTGAGCCGACCATGTTGCTGCTGTAATTGAAACTGTATTTTTTTGAAATTCTTTGGTGTAATCCGAGTGTTCATGAGGGGCCAAATGCATATCAGGAGGAAATTGCTTTAAAGCTTTAGTCAGAATGATCCTCATCATCAAAAACAAATGGATTGTCTTCTTGTATTGAGATTATCTGCCACGAGTGTGCCCTGGATGTGGAATCATAGTTTGTCACTCATCCATATCAAATTCAAAATCCTCCTCAGTTTGTCGAATTTCAGCCTCCCAATCTGTAATAAGTTGCTTGACTGGGTTGGAGCTACTAGCATGAGCTTGAGTCTCTTCCTAAATTATATGAGAAGTTAGCTTGCATCCCTGACTTGCCCCCCCCCCCTGACCGCCCCGAAGGATTGGGTTGACTAGTATGAGAAGGGGGAGGCCTTCCGCTGCTTCCCACGGCCATTCTTACCTTTACCAGCGGCCCGAAGCATGATTTTATTGTTGCCTAACAGACACTTCCCTGTGTCTAACTCTAGAAGTCGACCCGAACAGGGTTGCAACTTGGATATTCAGCGGTTCCAAGGGTCGCTCCAACGCTGCAAACCTGTTAAAGCAATTTCAAACGAAACCAACCAAGTAAGGAACCTGCTCTGAATCTTACTGTCAACTGACTACTAACACAATTTAATGGTTCCACTTTTTCCATCTTTCCACCTTTGCCCATTAACGGGCCTGAACTAACTAACACCACCATCCACATTCAAGACCCCTGAATTATCCAGATGTGTCTCATAATTTGTCGATTCCACCAACAAAACGTTACACAAAGAAAAGAAGAGGAATTTGGGCCAACAACTACCCTAAGTTCGCAATCCACAAAACCCCTTCCATCGAGACTCCAAAAGAACCCAAGCTACATAATACAAACTCGCTTGCCCAAAAGCAAACCTATGATGACATGAATTAAGCCAAGAGCAACCTTGAGATCGGGACTGTCCCACAACTGGACAAGAGCGTCGAACCCAACATACCTATCCAGCAGGTTCGGACTGACCCTAAAATGGTCCAACAGGACTCTCCTAACCTTGACTCTATAATAACGCAGGTCATGACCGAGGCTAGATATAACCAAGGCTCGAATTTGAGCTCACCCAAAGCTTAAATACCTTGGAACCAAACAAAATTCACCACAGACCCAAACACTTTCTGGTTCATTTTTACTCGAGAAGGAAATACCACCACATACAAAACCTTCTACCAACCAAACGTTGCAGGAGCCCATGTGAAACAACCAAATCCCATACACTACTAACATCGAGACATACAAAACCAAAGACTCAACCCAAACCAAAAACCATTCGAGGCCATGCTCCACGCAATTCCAATTCCAGTCCCAACAAACCACAAAGCCATGCAACTCATAGTTCGAAGGGAAAATATATTGATCCACACATGTAGAGGAAACTAAGTCAAAGGCGGAAACATACCAGTGATCGCCGCCAAGACTTGGAGTAGATGACGACCACAATTTTCCCAAAACAACCATCTCAAATGAAATCCACAAAAGCCTAAGGTCGCAGACAAACTTACCCAACAAGCCAGAGGTAAACCTCACCTTAACATTTGTCATAATAACATTACCACCCTCAAGGAGGGTCATTAAACCACGCATGCACACCACCACCTCTCCAAGTGCAGCATGCATGCGAAGGGCAACCAGAAAATTTTGGTAGATACACATTAAACAATGGGCCAGGACAAGACCAATAGGGCTAGCTCACACCCCGATCAGGTGGAAAATGACTAAAATATTATTTGTATCCTTTAATTTAATTTAAATGAATAACATTAAGATATATATATATATATATATATATATATATATATATATATATATATATTATATATATATATATATATATATATTATTAAAATTGATTTAAGTAAATAATGGGTTAAAATATATATTTTATTAATAATAATTTATTATATTAATGTTTTAGAGTGTTATTAACATGATCCCACCTTCATGCGCTTTTCTCGCTTGTAACCAACTCTGAACCTTCAACTCTTTCTCTACACTCTTGCTTTCCCTAAACCCCTTCTCTGTTGAGCTCAAGCAGGAATGATGTCCCTCAAGGGGGGGGGAGGGGGCCATGGAAGGCTCCTCCACTCCCCTATGTCATCCCGATGCCTCTGCAGAACCTGGCCCAAATCCCTCTACCCCCTCTGCACAAGTTGCCAAACGTGACCCGCCAATGGCCAAATTTGCTAACATGATCATGTCAGAAACCCAAGTAGGCTTTGAACTTAAACAGAGGAATACAAACACATGCAAGGCTAAATCTAAGAAGATTCCATGGCTGCACATCCCTCAAGCTAGGTTAAATAAAAACATTCAATACATGAAAGACCACATATTGATTAGTAAATTCATTAGGGTTTGGTTGATGGAGAAGATGCTCTTGCACTGGATTGCCTTGTGATCAAAACCAAAAGCCCATTATGAGGTCAAGCTTAGCTCTAAATGATTTTTCATAGTGGTATTGATGCACCAAGAAGACCTCAAATATGTTATGGAGGGCAACCCATGTTTCCTCAACTCGGTGAGCCTGTACATGTGATAGTGGATGCCGCATTTTGTTCCATACAAGGAGGACTTATCCTGGGCTTTGATCTGGATCTAGCTCTACTCTCTACCCAACAAGTATTGGGACCTTGATACCCTCTGTGACATAAGCAATAGTCTGAGAAAATTTATATTCCTCTCAAAATAGACGTGCCAAGGCTTCTACACAACCTACACACGAATGTGTGTTTACATGGACATCTCTAATTTCCTCCTTGAAGCTATAGCCCTGAATCACAAGGAGATTGGTTCCAATTGCTCAATTATGAGCATGTACCGTATAGATGCATAAAATGCCACCAACATGGCCACCTATTCAAAGGTTGTCCCCTCAATGAACCCAAACCAGAGGAAGCAAAGAATGGATCCATCAATGCAAAGGGTTTCATGAAAATTCCATCCAAAAGAAGACATAGCTAGAAGAAGGGCCCTTCCTCGCTGCCCAAGCAACCAATGAACAATAACAGTTTTGAAGTGTTGGAGGACCTCCGAGAAGAAACCCTAGAAAATGTTGAGAATCCCACTTAAGTGGAACCCAGTATGACAAGGGAGCAACCAATGGCAATGGAAAAATGCAAAGATCGAGCTCTCATTGATCCCCCAAACCAAAAGGAATTGTATCCTCAAGATTAAGATTCCCCCATGATATAAGAAGATGATTTCATCGACCTAGAAAGACTATATCTCATAGCCATGGAAGATGCATGTCGTAAAAATAAAAAATAAAAACATTATTCCTGACAGGTAGGTCCATCTTCTGCCCATGATAGTCCAAAAATCCAAATCCAAGATGTAGTTGGGAGTTCAAACTATTACACTAAAGGATGGCAAGAAAAGTGGTAAAGAATTCAAGAAAAGAGGTCGAAATTCTACTCTACAAAGACTAGACACCCTAGGTCGTAAGCTTGTTAAATCAAGCAAATATCAGAGTTTTACTCCTCCCAATCAGGAGGTTCCCCATGAAGATCATCTCCTAGAACTTAAGGGGGATGAATAAACCCTCAAAGCATCACCTCCTCTGTTGGAAGATCTAGAAGGATCTTCCAACAATATTGCTCATTCAAGAAACCAAGTTCTCTAGCATAGATTTTGCCACTATTATCTCCAAAATTTGGAAATTGACTTGCAGTCTAGCAGTGGACATAGAAGGTGCCTCTAGAGGCCTATGAATTGCCTAAAACCTACCCCAAATAGGCATGGAACCATTTTCTCTCAATTCCATTGTCATAACAATATTTCATTTTCTAGGTTTAGACATCCATGGCTTCCTTTCCAACATTTATGGTCCTCAAGCCCCTTCCAAGAAACAAGATATGCTAGAACACCTCATCTCCCTGAAGAACTTGATTAATCCCACCAAATGGATCATTGGAGGTGACTTAAACACACTAGGGCTTCACACAATGAACCCTTGACATAACACATGCTTTCGTGGCATATTAAATAATACCATTAATTTGACTACATATTGGAAAATACCTCTAAAATTCACTTTATTTAACCCCCTACTAATACAAACCCAATACACCTTCCCAATTTAAAAAACCCATACATTCACTAGATAGTGTATGTATCCATTTTTTCATTAACATTTTCTATGCCCCTTCATATTTTTTCATTAACTTTGAGCTCCATTTTTTATACGCAACATATAAAAACCCTTTACCCCCGATTATATGATCAAATATATTATGTCATTATTCCTCAATATATATTTCCCAATATGAATGCACATGGCATGGTATTTCTCACCTAGTGAAGCCCCCGTGCTTTAACTTTATCACCTCTCTATGAGAGAGAAAAAGGAGGAAGGAGATAGTTAGACCAAGAATAAGAAGTACTGAGTACGTTCATAGAAGAAACTAGCTTGGTTGACATGAAAACCACCGATGACCTCTATACTTGGAACAACAAGAGGATGTGATCTCGTCGCGCCTAGAATTCTTTCTAGTTTCTGAACCCCTCCTGGTCAATGTGCATGAGCTCTTAGCAAAGATCCTTCCACCCTTTGGATCTGACCATTGGCCCATATCCCTCTCATGGAGAACCTTTGGAAAACCCTTGAAGTGTCCTTTCAGGTTTGATCAATTCTAGTTTTCATATCCCAACCTCATTCCCAAGATTGAAGGTTGGTGGAAAGCAATGGATCACTACAAGGGATCCAAATGTACATATTGCAACAAAATCTCAAACAAATAAAATTTATCATAAAAAAATGGAACAAAGAGGAGTTTGGTAACATATTTCAAGAGAAAGAAACACTCGAGAAATCCATGTCTTCCCTTTAGCTAGAAATAATATTGAATGACCACACCGAGGACACCAATTCCAAAGAGGTATACATCTCCAAAAAGTTGGAGGAACACTACAAGTAGGAAGAAAAATACTAGAAGAAAAAATAAAGAATACACTAGTTTAAAGAGGGTGAGCACAACACATCCGTCTTCCACAAATCCACCATTCAACACAGGGCCAGCAACCGTATTTCTCTTCTAAGAACATAAGCTGGAACCATTGTGGAAAATAGGAAGACACTGAATAGGAGTTGGTCCTTTATTTCTCAAACATTCTTCAGGAACCTCCTCTACAACAAAGGGAAGCCATCAACCAAATCACAGCCAACATCCCCCACCTGATCTTTGCAGATAAAAAATGTGACTCTCATAAGACCTGTCACAAAATCAAATATCCTAGAAGATCTCAATTGGATGGCAGATGGTAAAGCCCCAAGATCGGATGGCTTCACAGTCACCTTCTTCAAATGATGTTTCTGCTTCCTAAGCAGTGAAATACATGGCATTGTGGAAGAGTTAAGGAGCACAAGATCCATTCTCCAAGCTTTCAATGCCACCTTCCTCACCCTCATTCCAAAGGAAGAAAATGCAACCTCACCAGGTATATACAAACCCATAGCCCTCTGCAATGTTATCTACAAAATCATAGCCAAAATATTTGCAAACTGGTTGAAGCCATTTTCCCCCTCCTAATCTCCCTTGAGAAATCATACTATGTGGAAGGAAGACAAATTCGAGATGGAATCATCCTTGCCCATGAGGCTATCCACTCTCTCAAAACACTCAAAAATCTAGGCATGATCATGGAACTTGACATGTCAAAATCCTTTGATAGGCTTAGTTGAGACTACATCAAATGCACCCTAAAAGAATTTGGTTTTGGTGCCCACTAGATCTAATGGGTCATGTCTCTCATCTCCACCTCCTTCTACTACATCCTGGTCAATGACTCTCCCTTTGCAACCTTCCTCCCATTCAAAGGTATTAAATAAGGAGATCCCCTATCACCTTTCCTCTTCATTCTCATGGCCAAAGGTCTTTGCCACACAATTAAATCTGTCAAGATGGGGGGATCTGCAAAAGGACTTACTCTCCATAACGATTTTTCTCACACACACCTATAGTTTGTGGATGACGCCCTTCTCATGAACCACCCCTTCGTTAAGGAATCCATATAAATCAAATTCATCCTTGGCGTCTTCTCTCTTGCTTCTGGAACCTCAATCAACCTTGATAAATCCCAAATCTTCTTGTTCAACACCCCCAAAATCACCCAAAGGATTATTCAATGCATTCTTGACTTCACCATTTCCCCCCTTCCTTCTTAATACTTGGGGGCCCTTCTTATGTACTCTGTTATAAAACACTCCTCTTGGAGGAATATTCTCCTCAAAATAGTCTCTAAATTCACTTGTTGGACCTTTAGAGCACTCAACTTTGCTAGCAAACTAATCCTTCTCAAATATGTTCTACAAGCCATTTCGCTTTACTTGTTTTCTGTTCTAGCAGCCCCTAAATGGGTTCTTAAAATAACCAGGAACATACAATTCTCTTTCTTATGGGGAGGAGTCGATCTGAAGAAAAAATGCCCCCTAGTCAATGGGACACCCTCTGCCTCCCAAAGGCACATGGTGGGTTGGGCCTATGTGATCTGGAAGCAATCAACAAAGTAATGGGAGCTAAGATCTATTGGAAATGGATCAAGCACAAATAAGAACCGTGATCACAACTATGGAACCTCAAATATGATAGACTTACTCCGTAGTAGGACTTCATTCGCCTCTCCATGACCTGTCTAGGTTCGCTCATTTGGAATCTAGCCAACCAAGGAAGATAATTGATCCAATCACACAAATTTTGGGAGGGTAGGGACAAGCATTCTACCAATTTATGGCACGAATTATGGTAGCAACAACTAAGCCTTTCCACCACCGTCCCCACCCCTCTAAGCCCGGATTTAGCTCTCAGCACAGGGCACATCTTGATTCACTAGCTCTGGACGAATATTGACAACAACTCACATCACAATTGGGCTCCAGAAATCCTATGTGAAGAGGAAAACACCAATTCCACTAGATCTCTCCTCTAGCAAGAGCTTCTGAAAATAACCATTGAAATCAAAGGAGGAAGTGATATGCTCTGCTAGGGCTATCGAAATTCAGGAAGGTTCTCAGTCAAGGAGGCCTGCAACATTCTAACAAGTTCAAATATCCAAGACCCAGACCCGGGATTCTAGGCTAAGCTCTGGAACATGAATACTTGGCCCAAGATTAAAACTTTCTCATGGCTCCTCAACAATTGTTGGGTTCTCGCTTGAGACAATTTGATCAAGAAGGGATTTCAGGGATCATCTTGGTGCACCTTATGCCATGATCAACAAGAAACCATGGACCACCTCTTCTTATCATTCCCCTTCATCAACAACCTTACCACAAACTAGAGCATGGATTCTTCAATACTTTTAGGGAAAAAACCAACATCTCTCACACCCTCAAGCAATGGCCCAATGCCCCCTTCAACAATCCCATCCTCAACTACCTCTAGTCCACCAACCCATATTATTAGTATGGGAAATATGGAAGGAGCGTAACTAGATAATTTTAAACAACTATCAAAGGCCTCTTGAAAGTTTTTGACTCCTTTTCCACAAGCATATCGAGGATTCCGTTGCCTTCACCAACTCGTCTAATAATGATCACCATGATCCTCCCTCTAAAAAGAGATCCTAACCTAGTGGAATCTCAAGACTCCCAATCTAACAAGTGCAACTCTCTAACCCAAGCGAAAGGTCCTTCCCCCTCCACTTAGCACCCTCCTCCTCCCCTCTACTTCAAGATCAACTTTGATGGGGCTTCAAAGGGAAATCCAAGAGAGGCCGACATTGGAGGAGTCTTTAAGGACCATTTAGGGAAGATCACCAGAATACACAAAGGTTGCATTGGACACAAAAGAAACAACTTTGTGGAGCTAGAATCTCTAATTGAGGGAACTAAAATATCCAAAATCCACCACTTCTTCCCTCTGATAGAAGAAGAGGACTCAAATGTCACCGTCCAAATTGTAGATAAAATTCTCAATGGATCTCCTACAACCAAACATACAATCTACTGACGTCTATATTATCATGTTCAACATTTGGCCAACCTCATCTCCAATAGGACATCCATTATCTTCTCCCAAGTAAAACAAAAAGAAAACTCTCTTGCTGACTTCATTGCAAACAAAGGGATTGAATATCATTGGTGCAGAGACAACTGGCTACCCTCATCCCCTACCATCGAATCCTAGTCTCCCCAGTGTCAATGACTGGCAGAGAGAGAACTACAACACCCGGAGCCAAGTGCTCATAGATCCGTAGCCACTTTCCCTAGAGAGGACTGACAACAACTTGAACTTAGCGCCTGCCATCCTCCTTGCATTATAGGTGGTTGAAATGGATATTAAATCCACTTTCCCTTAAGACATGCCTTTTCACACTTGAAACTTCACCTTTCTCGTCTACTCCCGACATTTAATTCCCCACTCCATGGAATATCTATGTTACATTCCCCTTGTCATCTTGCTCAAATGTTGGTTTGTGAGGCTTTCCAACTCCTCCCTTGTGACCTATGCTTCCTATGAGCCTTAAACCCAAACCAGAAACCATTCAAGTTTCCTTTGGAGTTATCTCCTCGCACATCTAGGATTCCTTGACACAATTTGTTTCTATATATGGAGTCATAGGGTGAAATCCCAACCTCTTCTCTGGTTATGGATCTTCCAGATATATGATTCACATACACATTTTCATGATAGCTCATATGATGATAGCTCACTCATATGATATTTAGATTCAAGCATAACAAAAGTGGAATTACTTTTACATCTTAATTGCATGAGTACTAGATATATTTTCCCATGCAAAATATATGTAGATACAAATTGTTTTAAGAAACAAATCTATAACAATATTCCAAATCTTGAATACCTTTTTATTCACTATTTTAATGGTAACTTTTGAAAATAATTTCATTAGACTCTATGGGTTTACAGACACTAGATACATTTCCCTACATATCACATCCATATCCATATCTAAATAAAAACCTACAATTGATGTACTCTGAATACATATGGAAATTGAATGCTTTCAACTTGGTACACTGAATAAAATGTTGAAATGTAGATTTAACATCTAGTGTTAGATTTAATTGTGAGTACTAATATTATTTGATTTTTTCATGAATAAATTTTATAAGAGATAAATGAAACCTTTAGTTATCATTTCAAAAAAATTTAACCATAAGGAATAGATCATTTCTACAAAGAATTGTCATTTCATTATTTGTTAGTTACTTACTTTTGCTTCCAAGATACAACTAAATGTTGTGAACTTCATGTACAAATTAAAGGTCTATTTGTAAAAGAAAATTGTGTTAGTCCCTATATAAGCCGCATTGTAACCCTAAAACTCCTTACTAAGCCATAGATATTGAGTGATTACATTTCTATTTTTAACAATGTAAACTATGAAACATGAATTATAAACTAAAAACGGGAACTCTAGCAAAAAAAACCCAAAAAAATGGAAAACAGTGTTAAAAACGAAAATTGTGTATATTTATATGATGTTTTTAGGGTTAATTTTCAACATATTTAAAAAATGGCAATAAAATCAAATTTTTTTGTGTAAAAACAATTTCTTTTGAGGAAAAAACACACTAATGTTTTTGGTAGAATAACATTTTTCTTTCCCAGGTATAATTTCAACATTTTTTAGTAATGACGATAAAGATAAAATAATGGGATCCGAAATACATTAAAATTCCATCAGTTTTCATCCATGTTGTTAAACATATAATAACATCACACTAAAGATCACTAAAATTCTAATTTCTTTCAACCATAACAAAAAATATACAAAAAAAATTAGAAAATTTTCAACCATAGAATTAAAAAACTCTAAGTTTAAACACATTTAAACCATGACATTATGAACAAATTACATGACTAAATTAATCAAAATGTCAATACTTGTAGACTGAATGAAACATAAATTATATCTCTAAGTTATTGTTGCACTGTAGATATTCTAAACAATTAAAATCGTCATAATTAAAACATATAATCCAACAAACATAAAAATGACTAATAACTTCATTTAAAACCATATGGAAATCAAAATTTTTATTTTATCATACGATGCAAACATCAGTTATATAAATTGTCTTAGACAATTATTTAAAATCACTCATATTTTCTTGGATGCCATCAGAATTCACATCTTCGGATGAATGACTGGATGCAGATGAAGGTGTTCCATATTCTTCTCTTTCATCAAATAGTGCCCCATCTAAGTCCACATGCATGCCCACCATTTCAGGTTTCAAAATTCTTCTAGATCTATGGCTAGTTTCAGCAAACTCCCATCTCAACATTGTTTCTTCTGGTAACAACCTCTTTAGAATCTCTATCGTCTTGAAGTGAAGAGTTCCTCCCTTTGTTAAATTGAATTCATAAACAAGTATGTCAACATCCTCCAATTTTAAGAGGTTTGTGCGGCGACGATTTATATTTGTACCTCGTATTTTTCTCTTTCCGCCACTTTTTTTATCAACTACCATCTCTGTCTTGTACACACCATTGAATGGGTATGTATTTGTACCATACCAATGTACTTCAACACCTGCAACATCTTCATTTTCTATAATGATGTTTATAACCTTACCAACCCAAAATGGATAGTCATTGGGATCTCCATCTGCCAGCGATGCGATCATGCAACCCTCTATAATATCTTGTACTGAACCCCTGTAAAGTTCACCCATGGCTTAACGTTGTGCATGAGATCTTTTGGAACCAACATACATTTATATTTCCTCTACCTACGAAGAATTAATAATACCTTGAGATTATTGTTGTTCAACATTGTTTCTTTCCTCGTGTTCATTTGACACATTTTATGGACAAATAAATGGAGTTTTCAAAGGTATATCTTCATTTGTTGTTCTTGAAATGATATCACTTTGATTATTAAAAAAAGACTCCCACCAAACTAAATCAACAATATCAAAGTACTCATATTTATATCTAATACATTTTTTAATTTCTTCTAGGAAATCAAAATAATTTATATCTCTATTATGTCTATGTGCATTATGAACTTCAACAACTAATTGTAATAACAATATATTTGATGCAAATATTGGATGAACTGGAATGAACTTAAAAAATTCCAAACCTGATGACGACGCCCATTCTACAGTAGTTGAATACTTCTTGCCCCATATTAGTGTTTTCCCATCAATTTTTTTGATATGATATTGATGCTGGAAGCTAACTTCATTAAGTTGTTCAATGCATTTCTCCTCACCATGCAATCCCAGAATAAACCTTTGCATATCAATAGTTTCTTCCAACACATCAAAAATATGCTCTGACATGTATGATTTCTTAATACATTCAATTAATGATGACAAACTCCCAACTTCCTTCCTCCTCAATGTGACTGAAAAACAACTGAACATCTAATCAAAATGGTCATGAGTGTGCCCAACAAAAAGGAAACCAACCTTTACCTTATGAAAAATTCTCAATTCAACAAGCATGCTTAGATATCCAAAAACAATCTGGTTTTTGTTTTCATGACAAGTGTTATCTAATTGTAGATACAAAACTTCAGGAAGATTACCAAACCAATGAGAAAGCACATCATGAATTATGGTTATTGTCATATTTGCATCAGTATGAATATTTGGATTTGTGAAGTATACCATTGGCAACATTTTCTCATTGAAGACCATATAACCAACCAAGTGATACTGAATAAAATTTTGCTCCTGTAAATTTTTGGGTGTGCGAAAAAATGTGTTAGAAGTGTTTTATTTTGGTCCATACCAACAATTATCAAACCCAAACATTTATTTGGATTATCATAACACTTCTTTCAAAGCTTGTACAACTTTTTCCTTTCACTTGTTTGTTGTTTGTGATGCTCTTGAAGCGCTTTGACAATGGAATCTACACAACATAAAAGAAGTCATTAATAAATATGTTTTCATAGTTGATGACTATACAATTTTAAAAATTAATGTTATGAATTCTTACCACTTTCTACCCCTTCACACTTATCCATTTTTTATTTAAGAGAAGCACATGTACTACAAATCCCCATCCTTGTCTCCTTAGGAATACTAACATTATTGAATTCTTCCTTCCATATCTTCAAAAACTATTGATATGTAATTGTTACACCGTATTTTGTCACCCCTCCTGCACTTCCCATTGACGTACCCCAAAGTTCCTGAAACATGACCATTATGCAGTGTACTCATTCATATATGTAGCTCAGATGCTTCCTAAAACATGGACTGGAAAATGACTTGAGCTTTCCCTGAAAGAAATAGCTCTAAAACCCTAATTTGAGCATCATCGTGCTTATGAGGTTAAAAACAATGATGATTGCTTGTTGCATTGTACTTGACCCACAATGGCATCGCTCTGTTCACTTGCATACCCGCGATGATCCCAAAATGGTAATTTTCCCAAAGAGGATGAGAAGCTTTGTGATCTAGAAGCTTCGAGAGTGGTGAGATGGAGGTTGTTTGGCATAGATGAGGTCGAATTCTCCCAACTTGGCCTCTTGGTCTTATCTCTATGAGCTACCTTCTTGAGATGGGGGCCTAATCCTATCTTTGGAGAGTTCTTAACTCCCTTTCTCAGCCTATATATTCATCCTGTCCCATTCCCAAATGGTTGGTCTATGTCTATTTTCACCATTATGCTAAGATTGTGCCTATATGCTATTCATTTGGCTTGGAGAATGAGTGCTTGGATAGCGTAGCTTGGACTTGGATATTCATTCAAGGAGATCCTATCAACATCAAGGCTTGGTTGTCTGCTTCCCCTTATTTTCTATTAATATACAACTATTGGTTCATTTTCCCTAAATGTGTATGCTCATGTATCATTTAGCTTAACATTCCTTGATTGGTTAAGTAGGTTGCTTTTGAATATGCTATTTGTATTTGTGTGCCTTATATTGTCTTGATCTATTGTGCAGGTGCATAAATGCTGAGAGAAACAGGAACGAGCTCGTGACACAAGTGATTCAAAGTCTTCAATAAAGGAGATCGAGATAACATCAGAATGAGGCAGGCCATCTTCTTCATCTCACTTTTCAATTGCAACTTAGGAAAGTGTCCCATAGATTGTCACTTAGGTTGCTAGACCCACTCATTGGGCTAGAGGGATCGTTTATGTCCGCAGAGGGGATTTACCTAGACAACAAAATGGTGAATCCACTGGGGAGCATATGGTCCTTTCCATCCAATCCTTCACCTTGTTTTTGTGATAGGTTTGACCAACCGTCCAATTCCAGACTTGTTTGCTTGTCTGTAAATATTTTCACTTTCTGGTAATTACTTGAAGGTTCTTGATTTGTGCTACCCTTGAATATTTTCTGTTTTTTTCTTTATCTTTCTCGACCATCACAGTTTTGTCCCCAACAGTCGCAATGACATCACAAATATGTTGATTACAGTAACGATGATTGCTACCTTTCTTTTAACAGTTGTGATGATATCAGAGGTTAAAAAAATTAGGATTTGTCTTCTTGTTTTCAGTATTTTGCCTTATGTCAGTGGTTTACTAGTGTAATTTTAGTGTCCTTGTGTTTCTTGACATGTTTGTCTGATTACCATTGCCCCTTGATTTGGTTGAAGTGTGTTTGGAGCTTGATTTGACTTTTAGGGTTTCTAAGACTTCTAGGTCATCCTTCATTCACTCATTGATATTCTCTTTAGAGATAAATTACCCTTGTTAAAAAAGTCTTTGTGTGTTTGGACATCTTTTGCAAATCACTTTTGGTTCTTGGGTATTAAGTTGTTTTCATTAGTGTCAAATTGAGTAAATACTTTGAAAGTCACTTTAGTTCCACTTGACAAGCAATAGAATACAATTTTTTTTGTTTTGATTGAACTGAAAGGAAGTATTTTCATTGAATTTTGTGTTTCGAAAAGCGAAAGTGAAAGTATTTATCTTTAATTAGTTTTCAAAGCATTTTTTGCATTCAAAATAATTAATGTGAAAGAGATTTTCATAATTATTGAGTTGTTTGCAATCTCTTTTGCTCTTTTGCACTAGATTACATTGATTACATTAAACAAAAAAGGAAAACATCTTTATATCTTAAGGTAGCTCGCTTGAAGATTTTATTTTGGCTTTACATTTTCTTATGAAATGAAAGATTAGATTACATGTTCTGCATTTAGCGTTGGCCATTATCATTGATGCATTGTAGCTTGTTTGATGCATGAGTTGGGTGTTTCTCTTCCCTAAATAGATAGCCTTCATCGAATGAAAGGGATTTCAATTTCATCATTTAGCTTCATTTTAGGAACATGTGACATCGTTAAGGCCTTGAAATCGAAACATAATTTCAAGTTTAACTTTAAAAATATATCAATTAATCTAAGGAGCATTTGAAACATTAATGCTTATACTTAGTGGTCTAGGCTAGAGACGTGTTCTGACGTTTATAAAACTTAGCAGCTGTCATTCGCTATTGCATTAGACAACACTAGCATAGACTTGTGCTCCCTGTACCGTCGAGTATATAAAGGGAGACCCTCATAGATTGCAAACCTTTATCCATAGGAAGTTGAGTCTACCGCCCTGTAAACATGACAGAAACACAACAATTGGGGAGATTGCCTGCACGTACGTCAAGTCCTTCGTAAATTTATTTTCCGAGGTGTATATTGCAGTTCACGGTTACTTGATACTCCTTTTGCCTAGAGTTACCTGAGTAGTCATTTCAATCTTTTTTGACTCCTTAAATTTGAAAAGATCATCAATAACTTGTCCTTTCAAGCTCGCAAAACCTATGAAAGCGACTAGAGTCACCTTTTCTTCCTTTTCTTGACTCTTAAAAGATGAAAAGGCAAAGTTTTTGTTTCAAATTATAAAAATAACTGCCCACGATAAACATGTCAAACCCAAGCAATGGCTTCTTGGATCAATATTGAGTAATTCCCTGCTAATTTCGAGATTGTTAAGAAGCCCTTACTGATTTATCTTTCCTTCTCTACTCTTGAGAGGAAGTCATTGTGGCTAAACCATTGAATTCATCTCACATTTCCCCTTCATTGTATGATACAGAAGGGTCCTCCCAAGGAGTTCATCCAGAGCTTCCTCGATCACTAGAAGATCAAGGTTTTGAACTTGGGATTATTCCAAGTATCCAACTCCTATCTTCTCATCCGCCTCCATCGGATTCCTGGTCACCTCAAGAATATGATTCTAAGACCCTTGACAATCCTATACAGACCCTTGAGAGTTTGCAGACCCCTGAGAGTCCGTAGAGGCTTGTTATTCATCTGCCAATCTGCCAAATCCATTATATGATTCTGTTGTGATATCTCCCCATTGTCCTTACATTCCTTACAATCAACATGGTATTCCTTTGGAGCTATCTCCTTGCACATCTTAGGTTCCTTGACACAATTTGTTTCCATATATGGATTCATAGGGTGAAATTCCAAAATGTTGTGTAACAATGAGGCACTTAAAAAAGAAGCATATAACCATTTCAAAAATTTATTAATAACTGAGCTAGTAAATCAAGATTTTAAGAGCTTCACAAAGCACATTACTAAGAGGATAAATGAAGAAACAAATTCAAAATTCTTGAAAGAAGTTGAAGAAAATGAGGTTCAAGTAGCTATGTGGAGCCTCTAGCTCGATAAAGCACCAGGACTGGACGATTTTTCAATAGCTTTCTACCGCTTTTATTGGCCCATCATTAAAAAATATCTAATAAGAATGATTAGAAATGTCTTCCAGAAAAAGAAGTTGGGAGGTTACACAAACTCGACCTTCCTAGTCCTCATCCCAAAAGAAGCAAGACCCTCAACCTTCAATCGCTTTCGGTCTATCTCTCTATTCAATTCATCATATTAAATCATCACCAAAATCCTAACCAATCGCATAAAACCTCTCCTACCCAATTTAATATTAGAAAACCAAGGTGGTTTTGTTCCTAGCAAATAGATCGTGGATAACATCATGATCGTTCAAGAGGCACTGCAGTTTAGTTTAGCAAAAAAAGAGCAGCGCTTCATTCTAAAACTTGACATGGCAAATAATTTCGACAGAGTTGATTTGTCTTTCTTATCAACTATCCAAAATAAATTCAGCTTCTCTATCGAGCTTATAGAAATTATAAATGCATGTATCGTCGGCCCGTGGATAGCCCCTCTCATTAATGGAAGGACGTGTGAGTATTTTCAAAGATCTTGGGGATTGATACAATGCTGCCCATTGTCTCCCTTCCTCTATATATTAATGGCAGATTCATTGAGAAAAAACCTTGAGCATTGTAGAAGAAATCATGTCCTAACAAGCCTCTCAATAAGATTTGGAACCAAAAGTATAAACCACTCCCTCTTCGCAAATGACACTCTTCTAAGGGGAGGAGCTTCTTGTATAGTGGCACGAAGATTGAAAAAAGTGCTTGACAGGTTTATGGAAGCATTAGGTTGTTTACTCAATAACAAAAAGAGCATAATATATGGATGGAATGCACCCTCGTGCACCTCTAAAGAATTT
Organism: Pinus taeda; assembly: GCA_000404065.3. Classification (NCBI taxonomy): domain Eukaryota; kingdom Viridiplantae; phylum Streptophyta; class Pinopsida; order Pinales; family Pinaceae; genus Pinus; species Pinus taeda. The sequence goes on along the minus strand of APFE030376731.1, from coordinate 46,765 downwards.
TGCAAATCCTTGAGATCCCCCTCCAAGCATGGTGGAACCTTTTCCTATATTTGGGATTACCAGTGTTAAAAGAAATATGAGAGAATAACTGTGGACAAAGCTATATAGAAAAAATGAAAAAGAAAATACAAACTTGGGGAATGATCTGGCTTAATCTAGCTAGTAGAGTTACACTAATCAAGTCAATCATGACAACTCTTCCCCTCTACCAATTTGCAACAATTATAGCTTCGACAAGTGTGCACAAACAAATTGAATTAATCATAAGAAGCTTCCTTTGGCAAGGAGTAAACCAGAGACAAAAAAATCCAATCTCATAAAATGGTGACAAGTTACATCTCCCTACGAGAAAGGAGCACTCTCAATTAGACTTATGGGAATGATGGACTTGGCCTTAGGATCAAAAATAGCTTGGAGATTCGTCACTGGGGACAACTGATGGTGGAATAAAGTGTTGGAATCCAAATATCTGAATTAATATCTGAATTACTCTTGTTTCTAATTTCTTTAAGGGAAAACACCAATCAGGCCTTGCACCCAAATGAGGAAACTCATAAAAAATGTCCTACCTCTCATCAATGATAATACATCAAGACTACCAGGTGATGGTCGAGACATAAATATATGGAACGATAGTATAATGGGAAAACCTCATTTATCCACCCAGCTAGAAGTTCAAAGGACAAGGAGATGGATGAATTCACAATGGGATCAAGATGACAAATCATGGAAAGAATGGAAGACACTTGATTTACCTCAAGATCTCAAACATCAATGGGACTCTCTAATATCCCTAGTAAAAGGAGAAGCCCCAATCAATCAAGGAATCCAATACTCTTTCATATGGGACCCATCTAGAGGAGACTACTTAGTGAAATCGGGATATCTAAAACTTCAAGAACAACAAGGGCACCAGGACTGGCCTCCATGGAAATCGGTATGGAAAATTGAAAGTCTCCCAAAAATAAAATAAAAAATAAAAAATAAAAAGTTTATATGGACACTTTTAAAAGGGAAAATCCTTATAGCTAACAATCTCAGGAAAAAAAGTTTCATCGAGCCTTCTCAATGTCCTATGTGTCTCATTGCATAAGAGAGCATCCAACACCTCTTCCTTGAGTGCAATTTTGCAAAAGAATGTTGGAATCTTCTTATATGCCCTTTAGACATAGTTGTGAATCTATCTTGTCCCATCACTGAATTATATGTAGCATGGAGAAACAAGTATCCCTACTCTCTCAAAAATAAGAATACCATGAAAATATTATGGACAAGATTACCCTCCTTCCTCTGTTGAAATTTGTCTTGCAAGGAATAATCAAATATTTCAGAACTCTAAGCTAGAAGTTGGCAAGGCGCTCTACAAAATGTAGGGGCTAGCAACAAAATTCCTACCAGTCAAAGGAACAAGAAAAATAGATTTCAATTAGATACAACAGGAAGAAAGAGCATGGATCAACTGTGCAGACAATAGGCCAAAACTGCCAAACATACCCAAAAGGAAAGAGGTCAATAAGAGATGGAAAATATGCTTAAAAGAGGAAGAATTCATACTATGGTTGAATGCTCTTAATAAACATTGTATTTTCTTTGATGGTGCATCAAAGTCTAACCGGGAAAAGTAGGTGCAGGAGGAATTATTCTCGACCAAGACAAGCAAAACACTACCTCTTATGAGTGGGGATTGGGTACGGTCTCAAACAACAAGGCAGAGACATATGGGTTCCTTTTGGGAGCCAAAAAAAAACTAATGAACCCAGTCATTTTGGGAGATTCCTCCATCCCCATCCAAGCAATGGCCATGAAGACCAAACCAAAAATGCAGCTGTAGGCAAAATCACAACCAGGATCAGTCAACAACTAAAATATTTGGGACAAATCACCTTCCTACATATCTTAAGGGAAAACAACAAAAATGTAAACAATCAAGCAAATAAATCAGTGGCACGATCCCCAAGAGAAGTGTGGATTGAAAATGAAACTTTTTTTCTTCCAATTCCATAATCATTGCTCCCACCTCACAATCCAATAACAAGCACTTCATAAATTGGATTGGCATTCATTAAACTCTTCACCTTTCATTTCATGACTGGAGCATAATCTTTTCCAAATCTTCCTTGTTGCAACTCTTTGCCCAATATCAATCATCCTGAAAGATCGACCCTCCTCCTCTTCCCGTGACCTCCTCTTATCCTTCTCCCACATGTTGCTCCCCTCCCTCTCGTTTTTATATTTATTATCTCCCTCCCCGACAATTCTCTCCACTTCCTCCCTTTGCATTGCATCCCTCGACATTGTCTCATCGTCCCTCCCTTCGCATTGTTTCCTTGTTACACGCCTGTAGACAGTTTCCCTTATCCCTTATGTTATTTTTGCAAGACAAGGGTGGGCAACTAACTTCATTTCGGGCTTCCTTGCTCCTTGATGCCTCTTTTCCCTCCAGTATAAGTTGGAACTCATTTTGTTGGGCCACAGTTCATTTACAATCTCTTTCTCTATCAATAAATGTTGTGTCGATCCTTACTTTGATAAGGCCTTCAGATTTTAGCTTCTCTCTATCCAAGCCTCACTATCCTCATAACTCTAGTCGGAATTCTACAAAGGCTTCCAATCGTAGCAAAGGGAAAATGGATCCCCTCAATCGAGCATCCAAGAACAAGGCCTATATTTATGGCCGAGCCAACAAGTTTATAATTGATCAACTAAGGGAAATAGTAAAAGAAATTCTACGCCAACCAAAGTTAGAAAATGCATTCTTAATGGGATGAATTGCCAACCAGAACACACAAATTGAAGCTTTGAAAAAGAAGTGCGCACATTTGGATAATTCCATAACATTCCTGAAAGGAATCCTCACTAACAAAATTGGGGAAAACTCAAATTACAGAAGCAACAGGAACAAGCCAAGAGAAGAGCCCACTGTAAATCAGAATTAGAACGAACTAGTGTTAAGTCTTTTATGGATTTTTCTTGTAGTTTTTACCATGCATAAGCTCTAGTAATTCAAGCATTATAACTAAATAGTTTCTTGTATTATGAAATGTAAATGCCAAGTATTTCTGCGGTAGCATGTTAGAATCTATAAGCAATAAATAACAAGGAAATTTGGAATTTATGAAATCATGAACACATTTGATTGGGGAGGTGTTTCTTCTTGCCCTCCTTCTCAGTCTTACTTTGAGTGATCGCCCAAATACTCTTCAATCTCAATATTGGCTACAACAAATGTCTTTTTCTTTATGATGTGTTCTAGTTCTTGAGGATAACAACAAGCAACACTACAGTTAGGTTTTAAGAAAGAAGTTATTGAGGGAATGGAAATAAATATATATGGATGTCAAGGTATGACAATATCTTATTAATTAATCTTTTTAGAAAGTTATCTTTTCATAGAATTCTAATTATTTTCATGGTAAAGATCCATAAGGGCATCAACCACACTGTTATTCTCACATTATCTCACTCTTATTCTCACATTATCAGATATATATTTTGTTGTGTTTATTACACATTTATCCCAAAATTCATTTTCTTGTTACATTTAGCCAACAAAAATTCATTTATTCCACTTTATTGCTCAAATCATAATACGACAAAAATATTCATTATATTCTTTTTAAGATGTTTCACTAGACTTCCTCTAACTTACATAAAATGCAACAACCATTACTCCGGTGGTAGTGTTACATTTCACAAATTTCTTCCATCAATAGCATTTACAATATTGACTAGATTTCAAAAATCAATATATATAGTTTTTTTAAATAATATATAATAAATTAATTTAATTATATAATAATATTAAAAAATGTATTTTTGAATTTTAATTTTAAAAAATAAAAATATTATTTTAATACATATAAAATAATTTTATTTTTAAATATAATTAAAAATATATATATATATATATATATATATATATATTATTTTGAAATTAATTCAACATAATTTTCTCATCATTGATTTCAAAAATGGATATATGTAATTTTTTTCCAATCAAGACTTTCAACATTAACTTGATTAACTTGATTTTTTTTTAATGAGAAGTTAGAAAATAGAGAATATAAATCTATTCAACCTTAGAATTGACAAAATGTTATAGCAAATTTTATCAAATCCTTTCAACCCTTTTAATCTGAAGTTAGAAGAGATCAAATATTATAGCAAACTTATTATAGCAAACTTAGTCAAATTCTTTCAACTTTTTTCTAAATGAGAAGTTAAATAGATAAAATAGTATAACTAATTTTGTCAATTCCGTAGAGCTATAATGATAATTCAAATGTTTCACTAAAATAAAATAATAGACATTATACTATTTAAATATTATATCCACATTATATGATAAAGATATAATATATTATATCCATATCAAAATAAGACAAAAAGATATCAATAACACACAACTATAGTGGAAGTTTAATCAAAGAGCAGGGTCGAGTCAACCAAATCCACTCCTCGCCCATCCCTATGTACAAAAAAACACAAGCATTGCATCCACACCTGGCAGACCTAGAGGTTCCAGCAATAAATGTTGAAGGGGATATGAATTTAGGCAACAAAATGGCATGAGAATCTGTCAGATGTGCAAACTCACAGAGCTTCTAGTTGTCGCTTAATTATTACAATTACAAATACATATTGCCAGGGCCTTGTGTTGGCGAACACCCGAGGGAGTAAAAAAAATGACGATTGTGGTCAAATGCGTGCGAGCACGCTTGAGATGTGCGATGGGTGCTTGTGTTCGGTTAAAGGTGACTCATGTTAGTACATTTGGTTAAAGGTGACTTGGAGATCGATGTTCGATTATGTGTGACGATGGGCACACATGCATGCCGTGTTTGGTGGGCACCCACCTTTATGATGAGTTGTGTGATGGACAAGTGTGCGATGGGCGGGTGCGCAGGGTGACCTGTGTTGCACATTTGGGTGAGCATGCAGCCAGGAAAGGCGCCCATGGGCGAAATAACACAATTGACATGGTTGGGCGCACCTACACGTAGTGTTGGTGACCGGTGGGCCGAGTGACTGATTGTGGAAGCATGTGTGGACCACGGTGTGGAGTTGGGCGAGCGGGTGGCATGAGCTATCACGACCCTATTCTTGTGGTACTCTTTCAACCACGTATAGTGGGTGTGGTACCACTATACTTTTTCTTTTCACCAATACTCAAGTATATGGACTACGCCTAACCAAACACTTAACCAATTTATCCTCAAGTGTTATCAATGTAGTGGAAATAAACTTCTTCAATTAACCATATAAACAATATGTATGCACAACGAAAAACATCAACACATAATCATATGTGGGAGGAGAAACTCCCATGTATTAGATTCTTCTTAATATCAATATATAAAATTATGTAATTCAATTGTACTTAAATAAAATACAATGTTGTGCTGCTAGCAAGTCTCAACTTACACACTTCTTCACAACTCATGCCTACAAAATTTTCCTAACCGTGCCACTCATGCACTCTTCACCCGATCTACCAATTCACTTGGCATGTCGTTACTATTCATCGACCAATGTCTATCGCGCCCTCAGCTCATCTATCAAACTCTACACACCACCCCTTACTGTTCAACTTGGTACACTTACACATGCCCTCCATCATCTATTGTTCATTGGAAACCAGTCGAACTATGGTTCGGCGCCCACCCAAGTACTTCCACATAGCAGCGTGGATGATTCCTGCTCATTAATCCTTCTTAGCGGCCTTAGGTCACAACCTACCCACGTTCCACCCGACAATTCACTTTTCACTCTCCGATTTGGTCCACCCATAGTGCGTTGCTCCAGCCTACCCACTTGCGATGCAAGTATGCAGTGCAGCCTGTCAACAATACTCCCTTCACTCGACCTCGTCCAAGAAACCCCAGACTCACCTTTACTAACTTCAACCCTGCTCTTATGTGCACCCCGCCTATAGTTTCGTCTTCCCTTTCTCTTCTTCATTCACTATCTTTTTGTATGTGTTCTTCGAAGGTTCGATGATGCCAAATGACTCTCGCCCATCTCCAATATATATGTGTGTGCCATACGACCATGGCACCTCCCAACCATCGCGTCCTTTTGCTTGACCAAAGGTCAGCCCAAGTATTTGTGTAAGTTAGCCCAACCTCTAAAACCATTTTTTTGCTCCTTCGTTTGCCTTGTCTCTGCCTCTTAGGTCGATGTGTGCCTCTCGCTCTCCCAACTCCACATCATGGTCCATACATGCCTCCGCAATTGGTCGCTCGGCCCACCAGTCACTTGCACTACGTGTAGGCATGCCAAACTGTGTTGACCATTTTGTCTTACCCATGGGCACCATTCCCTAGCGCTCGCTCGAACGCCCAACTTCAGTTCCTTGGTGCGCCCACCCATCGCACATTTATTGCACGAATTGTCGTAAAGGATGACGCTTGCCCAACAAGGCGCACCCGTGTACCTGTCATCACACATAACCGAACATCCACCTCTAAGTCACCTTTAACCAAACGTACTAGCCTGAGTTGCCTTTAATTGAATACAGGCGTCCATTGCACATATGCATGCCTATAACCACGATCATCGGTTTTTTGACTCTATCAGGCGCTCATTAACTCGAGGCCATGACATCCTCCACCACTCTAAAAATGTTGTCGTCCTAGACAACACTATCTCAGCAACCTCCTCTGGCCTGCACACTTCTTCACAACTCATGCGTGCAAAATTTTCCCAATCGTGCCACTCATGCACACTTCACTTGGTCTACCGAATGGGAAGATCCCAATTCAAACAATATTGCCAAAACTTGAAGAGGAAGGAAAAATCATATTGGAACCTGGAGCAGTCACAGAAATAAGAACCAAAGTACGAAATCGATTAATTTCAGAGTATCTCATCAAGTGGAAGAACTTACCTGCTGAAGATTCCACATGGGAGGACAAGAATTTTATACAAAAGCATCAAGAACTACTCAAGCGTTGAGGACAACACTTTTTGAAGGAGAGGGGCATGTTAGGCCCCTATACTATTAGTGTAACCCCTTATTGTTATTAGTACAACCCCCTTATTATATTGTTATACCCATGTAGTCCCCATATTGTTAGTATTTTTCCCCATAGAAGCCCACTATTGTTATTTTTGTGCCCTTAAATTATTATTGTTATGTCGGCTTTGATTATATTACGACCCCTTAGACTCCTATATATAGAAAGGAGGTCTTTTCATTTGTATCATCCAAGAATTGTTCACTTGTGTAATGTAAAGGATGTTTCCCCCTCAAAGAGTCTTATTTATAAGGCGTTGATATATCTTTTCTATCTTTTTGTGAGCTTGTTTCATAACATTTGATATCAGAGCTTTGGATTCTAGGGTTTTGCTGATCCAAACAGGTCATCATGGAATATTCGCTATACCTTTGTTTCTACGCAGTTTCAAATGCTACAAAAAAAACCCATTTGGGTTGAAATTGTTATGAACCACAGGTCCAAATTTTAGAGCTTTTTGCGCTATATTTTTGGAGATATGATCTGAGGAAGTTAGCCTTTTTGCAGACTCTCGAATTACATTCAAAACAAGTGACCTGGGGAAAATAGTCATAAATTTTGTTTTGGGCATCGGATTGAAATTTCGTAAGAAGTTATAGAAATAGGATGGACTGTAGTTTCCTGTATATAGTTTGTAGATCCTAACGTCAAAATAGTGACACATGTCACTTCATACAAGTTCGCTCTTCTGAAAAGGTATATAATCAGGTCATCCTAGGAGATTGTGCATAACTCTTTGTTGGAGAATCTAAATTCAATCAGACTAGTGGCATTGGAAAGAGGACGTAGAGGGCTACTGCAAGAAAAAATTTCAGAACTTGGAGATCTGAAATTACAGAGTTAAAGTTGTTTCAAGATCGAGCTCCTAAAATCAAGAAAAAGCGAAATGAGGAATTTTGATGGCAATGATCTGGTAAATTGGATACTACAGATGGAGAAATATTTTGATCTACAGGGTGTATCACTGTTACAAAAGGTATGTATTGCATCTTCATATTTATAACTTGATCAATTTTTATGGTATAAAGGGCTTTGTTCTCTTAAACAACTTGTTACGTGGTCTATTTTCACAGAGGAAATGATAACACATTATGATGATACAAAGAGCAACACCTTCTTTAGAGCAATACCACAACAATTGGAAGAAAAAAGAGTAAAAGGGCTTTGTTACAAAGTGGAAAGCAAAATTATGGCAACAAGGAAGTCTACCCCTCACAGCTATAAAGATGGAAGTGTTGTTTATCCTAGCCTTCCACAACCTGCAATGGTCACACCACAACAATTGGAAGAAAAAATAGAAAAAGGGCTTTGCTACAATTGTGATAACAAATACATTAAAGGTCATAAGTGTGCTAAGAAGAAATTATTTTACATTGATTGTGGAGAGGAGGAAGAAAAGGATCAGGAAACGTCAAAATAAGAGTATATACACCAAGAACCAACCCCATAGAAAGAAGAAATGAATCCAACCATATCTTGTAATGCATTGGCCAAAATTATTACTCCTCAAACTATCAAGATAGAAGGGCATATCAAGAAGAAAAATGTTCAAGAAGTGAAAGATCACACTAAGCATCAAGAAATGAATCCGACCATATATTGTAATGCATTAGAAGAAATTACCACTCCTAAAACTATCAAGATAGAAGGACATATCAAGAAGAAAAATGTTGAAGAAGTGAAAGATCACATCGAGCATCAAGAAATGAATCCAACCATATCTTGTAATGCATTGGAAGAAATTAAGACTCCTCAAACTCTCAAGATATAAAGATATATCAAGAAGAAAAAGATTCAAGTAGTGAAAGATCACATCGAGCATCAACAACAAGTTCTCCAACTTTTAAAGGATAAGGCCACTTTGGTGCAGAATCGAATGAAACAACAGGCAGATCAACATCACAATGAAAGGAGTTTTGATGTAGGCGTTTGGGTATTTTTATGGTTACATCCATACAAACAAATGTCCCTAAAGAAAGCTATTTATGAGAAGGAAATGTTGGCAATACTACATGCACTAAAGAAATGGAAACCTTATCTAATAGGAAGACACTTTAAGGTAAAAATCGATCATGATAGTCTTAAATACTTTTTAGAAAAAATATTATCTTTAGAAGTACAGAAAAAATGGGTCACAAATATGTTGGGTTATGACTTTGAAATCATATACAAAAAGGGGAAGAAAAGTGTTGTTGCAGATGCACTCTCAAGAAAGGATGAGGATGTAGAAGCATTGTTTTGTGTTATTTTTATTATCCAACCATATTAGATAAATGAAGCAAGGGATGAACAGAAAAAGGACAAAGAAGTGTGGCCACTCATTCAAAAGTTGCAGAAGATCCCAGTTCAAACAATATTACCAAAACTTGAGAAGGAAAGAAAAATCATATTAGAACTTGGAGTAGTCACAGAAACAAGAACTTGACAGCTATGAAATCAATCAATTTCAGAGTATCTCATCAAGTGGAAGAACTTACCCACTGAAGATTCAACATGGGAGGACAAGAATTTTATACAGAAGCATCAAGAACTACTCAAGCATTGAGGACAACACTTTTTGAAGGAGAGGGGCATGTTAGGCCCCTATACTACTAGTGTAACCCCTTATTGATATTAGTACAACCCCTTTATTATGTTGTTGTACCCATGTAGTCCCCATATTGTTACTGTTGTGCCCCATAGAAGCCCACTATTGTTATTATTGTGCCCTTTAATTATTATTGTTATGTTAGTTCTAATTATATTACGACCCCTTAGACTCTTATATATAGAAAGGAGGTCTTTTCATTTGTATCATCCAATAATTGTTCATTTGTGTAATGTAAAGGAGGTTTCCCCCTCGAAGAGGCTGAATTCTAAGGTGTTGATCTATCTTTTCTATCTTTTTGTGAGTTTATTCCATAACACATCGTGCCTATTCACCAACTCATGGTTACCGTACCCTTAACACACCTGTCAAACGCTCCACGCCACGCCTTACTGTTCAACTTGGCACACTTACCTACGCCCTTTGTCATGTACCGTTCACCAGAAACCAACCCACACTATGGTTCGGCACCAACCCGAACACTTCCACATAGCAGCGTGGATGCTACTCACCCGCCGATCCACCTTAGCGGCCTTAGGTCACAGCCCACTTGTGTTCCACTTGACAGTTCACTTTCGGCTCTCTGACTTGGTCCAACCGTAGCCCATTGTGGCAACCTTCCCACTTGCGATACAAGTATGTAGTGCATCCTGTCAGCAATATGCCCTGCACTCAACCCGGTCAAAGAAACCCCAAACTCACCTTTGCTAACTTCGACTTTTCTCTTATGCACACAATGCCTGTAGCTTTAGCTTCCCTCACTCTTCTTCATTTGTTGTCTTTTTGTATGCATTCTTTAATGGTTTTATGATGTCAAATGACTCTCATCCATCTCCAATATATATATGTGACATACCACCATGGCACCCCCCAACTGTCGCATCCTTTGGCTTCACCAAAGGTCGGCCTACTCACCATTACGTGTGTCGTTCCAACCTCCAAAACCATGTCATTGCTCCATCGTTTTCCTTGTCGCTTCCTCTTGGGTCAGCTCGTGCCACTCGCTCACCCAAATCCACACCGTGGTCCGCAAATGCTTCCACAACCAGTCGCCCATACTACGTGTAAGCGCGTCAAACCATGTCAACTGTGTTGTCTTTCCCATGGGTGACATTCCCAAGCGAATGCTCGCCCGAACGCTCAAATCAAGTCTCCCGATGTGCCCACCCATCGCACAGTCGCATGAATTGTCGTAAATGAGGGTGCCCGCCCATCACACACTTTCCCATCGCACTTCCATCGCATGACTTGTCATAAATGAGGGCGCCTACCCAACACATTATGCCTGTGCGCCTGTCATCACACATAACCGAACATCCACCTCTGATTCGCCTTTAACCAAACGTACTAACCTGAGTCACCTTTAACCAAACACGGGCGCCCGTGGCACATCTCAAGCGTGCCCATACGCATGTAACCGCGATCGTCAATTTTTCGAGTCCCTCAGGTGCTCCCCAACTCGAGGCCTTGACACGAGCCGACTAGAGAGGCAGCGACAAGGCAAACAATGGAGCAACGACATGGTTTTGGAGGTTGGGCCAACACATGTATTGGTGATTAGTCTGACCTACACATATACTTGGGCCGACTTTTAATCAATCAAAAGGATGTGATGGTTGGGGGGTTCCATGGTCGTATGGCACACATATATATTGGAGATGGGTGAGTCATTTAGCATCATCAAACCATCAAAGAACACATACAAAAAGACAGAGAATGAAGAAGAGCGAAGGAAGTAGAAGCTATAAGAAGATTGTGTATAAGAGCACGGACGAAGTTAGCAAAGGCAAGTCTAGGGTTTTTTGGACTGGGTCGAGCAAAGGGTGTATCGCTCACAAGCCACACGCGATACTTGTATCGCAGGTGGGCAAGATGTCGCAGCACGCTATAGGTGGACCAAGTCAGAGCGTTGAAAGTGAACTGTGGGGTGGAACATGGGTAGGCTACGACCTAAGGCTGCTAAGGTGAGCTGGCGAGAGGGAAGCATCCATGGTGTTGTGTGGAAGTGTTCAGATAAGCATCGAACCATAGTGCAGGGTGGTTGCCAGTGAACAGTGGATGACAGAGGGCGCGGGTAAGTGCATCGAGTTGAGCAGTAAGGGGTGACGTGCATATTTTGACAAGCGGGCCTATGGCGCGGTAACCACTGGTCGGTGAATAGGCAAGACGTGCCAAGTGATTCGGAAAACTGGGTGAAGCATGCACGAGTGGCACGGTTGGGAAAATTTTGCAGGCACGAGTTGTGAAGAAGTGTGTAGGTCAGGACTTGCTAGCAACACAACATTGTATTGTATTTATGTACAATTGAATTACAGAATTTTATATATTGATATTGGGTAGACTCTAATACATGGGAGTTTCCCCTCCCACATATGATTATGCGTTGATGTTTTCTACTATGCATACATATTGTTTATATTGGTAATTAAATAATTTTATTTCTACTGCATTGATAACACTTGAAGATAAATTGGTTAAGTGTTTGGTTAAGCATAACCCATATACTTGAGTATTGGTGAAAGAAAAAGTATAGTGGTGTCAAACCCTCTATACATGGCTGAAATAGTACCACAAGGATAGATTTGTGCCAGTTGGTATTAAAGCCCACTTTCCGTAGGGCTTTGGTCGAAGTTGTTGAGAAAGAATATGACGTGCAGTGTTGCAGGTTGGTATTGAAGCTTGATTTTGGAAGTTCGACAGGGACAGGTTACAGGGTCTAAGTTGAACAAATTGTTGTATGGTCTTAACAAGATCATAAGAAAAATTGATGGTGGACAATGTGGAAAAACCTCAAGTAACAGGGGATTCCAATTTTAATCCTGGAATAGTTATCATGGACAAGGTATTGGACCGGATGGAGGAACTTGCTTCAGAGATGACTTCGTTGAAGGGTAAGAATATTGTACTTAGAGATGGGTTCACGAAGTTGGAAGACACTTACGATAACCTAAAGGTACGATACGAGTATATTGAATGGCAGTATGTGCAAAAAAAGAAGGAACTAAAGAACATTGGTGCTGCAAGAGATCAAGGATTGGATGAAACCTTGAAGTTGCAGAAAATTCTTGACGATTTTAGGAATGAGATAGTTGTTTTGAAGAAATAAGTTGGGCAAGGACCAATTGGAGGGACTCCTCATATGAAAGTTAAGGAACCTGATTCTTATGATGGGATGAGGAGTGCAAAGGCACTTGGCAATTTATTATGTGATATGGAGCAATACTTGGAACGCTTGGGGATTCCTAATGATGAAAGCAAGGTCAATGTAAATGCTCAATTCCTTACTAAGGATGCTAAGATGTGGTGGAGACAGAAGTTGGATCAGATTGCTCGTGATTATGCCGATGACATCTCTACTTGGGATGATATGAAGAAATCTTTGCAAACTCATTTTATCCCACATGATGAGACTTGGGATGCAAGAATGAAGATTAAGTATATTAAGCAGACAAGGAGTCTATAGGCATATCAACGAGACTTTTCAAGTGTGATCTTGGAATTACCTGATATGGCAGAGAAAGACAAAGTCTTCAACTTCATTATAGGATTGAAACCTTGGGCACACGATGAGGTGAAGATGCAAAATACCAAAACTCTAAAAGAAGCATTTGTTGTGGTTGATGGGCTAGTAGAACATTATGATAAAGGGACTGAAGAGAAATAGAAGAAGTCCAATAAAGTAAAGGAAAAAATACAAAAGAGAAGTATTCGAGATTGAGTGGCAAGTCGAAGATGAAGAAGCCTCTGAAATGTTGGTTGTACGAAGAGAACAACATGGTGAATAATTTTCCTTCTAGACCAATGGTGGCAACGACAACACAAATTGATGCGAAGAAGAAAAGAGAGGAACCAACGATTAGGATGATGCATAGTTTGGGAGCTTCGACATCTCTAGGGATAGTTTAATTCCCCCAAATGTGGCTTCCATCCTCAACCTCTCCCCAAGAGATTTGAATCTATGACCTGGTAAACACTAAATTCCACACAAACCAATTAATCTACACCTTATGGATTAAATCATTTAATTGATGTATTTGTACAAATTTTTTAATCATTAATTTTATTTAAATATTAAAGTATTAATTAATTATATTTTATATATTTTTAAAAACAAATAAAAATATTAATTTAGTGAATAAAGTATTAGTGAATGTAAATGCATATTATATTTGAAGAGAAAAAAAAAGATATCAATTAATAAGTTAAGTGCATGGTGGAAACTACATATAGAGGTAGAGTAGTTAAGAATTATAAGTAAAGAAATTATAAGATTAAGTTTCCATACTTCGTTAAGTATTATAAGTAAAGAAATTATAGGATTAAGTTTCCATATTTCTTGTTAAGTTTAGTGTGTTTTTTTAATAATATTTATAATTTGATTATTAATAATTATTAAGTGGATGATAGTGATTTAATTTAAATGAATTATTTTATAAACAAAAAGTTGAGATTTATTTGAAAAAAGAGTTATGTATTTTATTCTTATTCAATTTAATTAAAAAATACCATATCCATATTTCACACATATTTGGTTTCCTTGTAATGTTAAAAAATATGATTATGAAATTATATCTTTTCGATTTAAGTTTCCAGAAGTTTTCACTATTTTCACATTAAAAAAATTATTTAAAAATATTTCCATTTTAATTTATATTATTAATTTTTTAAATATATTATTAAATTGAAAAAAAAATTAAATTATTAAATTTTTATTAATAACTAAAAAAAACTTTTTGTTTTAACTATTAATTTATTTTAAAACTAGAGTAACACCCTATATTACACGAACCATTTACTTTTGTTTCCCAAGTTATACTCACTATTTTCACATAAAAATATTGTCCATTTAATTTTTTATTAATTTTAATTATAATTAATTGGAAAACTAAAATCTAAAATTTATTATTTTTTTTAATACTAAAAAAACTTTTTGTTTTAAACTATTAAATTATTTTTTAAAACTAGATGTAACACCGTATACTACACGAACATTTACTTTGGTTGCCAAGTTATACTTTAGTTTTTACTTTGACTGAGTTAAAGAATTAAGGTTGAGAAGCCAGAACATATTTCGTTACTTGATTAATGAATAATTAAGAGTTAAAATATTTTATCAAGAACTGAAAGAAACAATTATTAATTTCTTGAGAAAATTAAAAATAGTTGCTCATCTGTTTCCTGAAAAGGAAAATGAGGGAAAATTCTGGGGCTTGGAAGAAAGGTGGGCAGAGTAAAAGGGAGCAAGAACCATGCTACACATAATTTCCTTGAGCTAGATGAGATAAACTGGTTGTGGAGTATAGTCGGAATGGTATGTGACTTAAGGCTACACTATGGGTCCCAATGCCCAAGATACCTATAACAAACTTGTTTCACTGTCAAAAGAAGGAAGAGCTCGGATGGTGAGTTTGGACATAATTGCTTGATCTGATAATCACCCTATGAGTGACCTCAGTTGAAGATTTGTTAAACAAAAGGTATTACAGACTCATGTGCTGGTGTGTTTTCTGTGTTATTCGAGCAACGGATCGATCAGATTGCCAATACACAGACATTTTAAATGGAAAGACAACAGAGAAATACAGTAAGAAACACAAAGACACAAACATTTTTTAATAAGGAGTTCACCCTATTCTCCAGGGCTACGTCTCTGGTCTAGCTTTAGTGGTGGCCTTGTTTTATTGTGTCTTATAGCAGAGAAATTACAATACAGGGACTCAATATGAGTTCTCTTGATAGCAGATTTTGCTTGGCAGGGTGGTTCTTGGATTCCCCAAGCCACTCGGGTACACAGACTCGTTCTCTTCCTACCAGCTCTATGACCCTTGGTCTACAGTGGAAAGAGCCAAATGTGATGCTCAGTCCAGATAGATTCCTCTATGGGAAGGCTTGAATCTTCAAGCTCTCTGGTGCTCGATGTTGCCTGTGGTCAGCTTGACCCTCTGTCCCCTCTGCTTGGCTTTACTGTTCTCTGTGTTCAGTCCTCCTCCCAGGGTTCACTATTCACTGTCTCTCTTGGTCGCTTGGATTCCTCTCAAAAATCCTCTCTCTTCAGCTGTCTCTGTTCATGGCTTTAACCATTCGATCCCTATGCTTGTTCGGTTCCTCTCCTGTCTGCGCCAATTCACCTTCTGCAGCTGCACTTGGAGTTCCCTATTTGGCGTCAGCATGAATGCTCGGGAAGTGGCCACGTGTCTCCATCTAACTGGTGCCAGCATGCTTCGTCGATTCATTTCTTCGGTTATGTCGTGGATATGTTCTTTCTCCACCGTGGTGGTCAAATGAATTCCAAATAACTTTAAATCGCAGCTTAATTCCCTGTCGATTTTGCTTCTTTCTATCGGGCTTAATCTCAGCCATCTGATCTGGGCTCCTCCAGATCCAACGTCATACGCATGTCGAGCGCGGTTGACTTGCTCGACCGATAACGCGTGATCAAGACAGTTTTTCTCTCACCTTCGCTGCCACACGACGATCGCTGAGTGGGATCACTCTGCTCTCCTCCAAAACCTCTTATCGTTCAAGGGCGCCCCGATCAAAACCGCCGGTTTTCTTGAGCGCAGGTCCCGCCTTTGTCCTTTAGCGCTTTGTCTTTCTCCGCCCGCAATTCTCCAGCTCCCAACGTGACCGAGTGCTTAAGGCTTTTCCATTTTAGCCTTGTTTTCCTAACGATGCGCGAATCACGCATCAAAATCGCCTCCTTTTCCCGATCTAGGGCTCCCAAGGGCTACTTTGACCTCCCACGCAGTCTCCATGGGCCTCGGTCAGTGCGCTTTGCGAGGTCCTCGTTGTTCCACGTTGGCTGCCATGGCCACTGGTTCAAGGCGTTTTTTATCGCTGTTTTGGAATTTTCATAAATTTGTTCAACTCGATACAGTCAAGGTTCTTGATAGTCTTTTGTGGATCCGATTCGGATCACGGCCTCCCTATTGAAAAAGCTTTTGGACCACCAAAAGTTGGTTTTCTTCAAGCGTTGACTAAGTGAGGAAACTGTTGTCCCACTTGCCCAATCTCAATCCACTTCGCACTGCTTGAATTCGAACCCTTAAGTCCAATCCTGAGGTATTCCACTTGTCCACTGCGCGTCATCCTCACCTTCCTGTCTAGCACTGTGTCTTCCTATAACTCATCAAGATATTCAGGTAGCAGGTCGTCAACAGAAGGTAATTGACTCTACTCTTCAGGGTCCTCAATCATTGAAGGTTCAAACAACCTCAAGCAATCTACCTTCACGACTGAGTAGATGTGCATGTAAGTTGGCATATCAAGGCGAAAATCATTCTCACCAACCTTCTCAAGTATCCTAAAGGGTCCATACTTGATAGGTTTTAGCTTTTTACCTTCACCTTGCATTCTTTCCTTGCTTATGTATAGCCAGACTTGGTCTCCAACTTGAAAACTATGCTCCATCCGATGCTTATCATGCCTAGCCTTGTACTTGGCTTGGATCTTTTCCAGCTGTTCTTGTACTGCCTGGTGGATCTCCTGGATCTGTTCAATGAACCTAGTCGCTTTGTCCACATTACTGTGTTTATCAACCATGGTGTCTTTACCAAAGACAAAATCCAAAGGAGACCTTGGTATGAAACCAAAATAGGTCTCAAAAGGAGATCTCTGTGTAGAAGAGTGTTTGGCTCTATTGTAAGCATGCTGCACATAGCACAAGTGATCATCCCAAAGCTTAGGATGTTTGCTGCAATATCCTCTCAGTAACTACATCACTGTCATGTTAACTACTTCTGTCTGGCCATCTGTTTCTGGATGAAAAGTTGTGCTTTTCTTTAATTTGATGTCCATTAGTTCCTACAGACTTGACCAAAACTTCCCCACAACTCGGGTGTCTCAATCAGATACAATAGAAGTGGGTAATCAAAAATGAACCCATACATGTTCAGAGAATAATTTTGTAGTTTGTTCCTGTAATCTGTTTACTACAGCGTATCAAAATACACATTTTTTTGAACCTATCCACAACAACATATAGATAATCATGACCTTTCCTAGATTTAGGCAGTCCTCCAACGAAATCCATGGAAATGCTTTCCCAAG